>CAEGAF010107455.1:0-14938 GCA_903067075.1 Micropoecilia bifurca | reverse complement strand
ATATATACAATAAATTGTTGTTCAGAGTGATGTATCCAAGCACACTAATGGAAAGTTGAATGGAAGGAAAAAAACGTGCGAAGGAAAAAGCTACATAGATTCCCACAGCTTGGAGAGGAGTGTGAAGTGAAGGTCAACACTTCAAGAGTCTCCACACACAGATGTACCCAAGACACGAGTAACTACTGTCACAGTGAAATCAGTTTTCCAGAGTCTTATGGGAAAAAACCCAGAGGCACAGAATCATGACTGACTGAGGTCAAGTGTGACATTTCCTCTGTGAGAGATAATTTGGGGAGTCATGCCATCTTTGGTGATAAACTCAATGCCAAACTGCATAGATGCAGAAATTCCTGTAAAAGCAGCTGTGATCAAATATTTAGTACAAATTCTGTACAATAGTTGGATATAACTTTTGTTTGACCTACATTTCTGTGTTGCAAATGCTTTTTATCATTAGTGTTATGAAATGTTATAAGAATCTAAGAGTCTGAGATTTTGAATTTTTATTCATCATAAACCATAATCAAATAAAAACATAAATGTAGTCAGTGAGTGATGGACCATGAAATTATACGTTATCGAGAGGCACTGATATAATTTGAAACAGAGTACTATATGTCAGGTTTCCATGGTGTATAGATTTTTGGGGGACATCTGAATGACTCCACACTTAAAAACAAGAAACAAAGATAAACATCCAAAACAGGCACTGAGTGAAACATGGCACCATTACTTGTCCAGTGTAACATCAATTTATACATTTATTTCAGCTATATTATTGTTTGTTATAGCTGGTGAAGGCTTACTCTTTAGCCCCTCGGTGGCACATCTGGATGTCTCCATGAGGAGCAAACGTGGGACGCAAAGGGCAAGGAGGATCGTCTTGTACTCCTTACGGAAGTTTTGGTTCAGCAGTCCGTATATGATGGCGTTGAGGCAGCTGTTGAAGTATGCCATGAAGTAACTTGTGACAAAGAGCCACTCGGGTATGTTGGGTGCCACTTTTGCCGGGTTTATAGCCACAGCCAGACCTATGAGGTTCAGTGGAGCCCAGCACACAGCAAACAACACAAACACCATAAACATAGTCAGGAAGTTCCTCACGTCGCTGGGCTTCAGTCTCGTCCTTTGTTCTGGTTTCACCCGGTGTTTCACTTGAATCACCAGGACCCATATCCTCATGTAGCAATAGGACACCACCAGGAGCGGGATCAGAAAGTGGATGACCACCACTGAGATGGTGTAGTACGAGCTGACGGTCTGAGCGAAGGTGCAGGAGTAGACGCGAGGGTCGTACTGCAGAGAGCCGACAAAGAAGTTGGGCACTGTGGCGATGGCGGTGAGCAGCCAAGTGAGGCCCAGGTAGCAGCAGGTGTTCCTCAGGCTGTACAGGCGGTCGTAGTGGAGGCTGTGGCAGATGTAGCAGTAACGGTTGATGGCGATGGCCGTGATGTTGAAGATGGAGCCTATCACGCTTAGGCCCATGATGAAGCCACTGGCCTGACAGTGCAGGTCTCCCATGGTCCAGTCATTGTGGAAGATCGCTGTCAGCACAAGAGGGTATGGGTACAGCGCCACCACCAGGTCCGCTACAGACAAGCTCACCACAAAGATGTTGCCTGGAGAACAAAAGGGAGGTAACAGGCAAAGCGTGAGTCATGCTGTTTTACAAAGTACCGGGCGTCAACATAATTTGGGGCATTTATTAATGTATTTTAGCCGTTTATTTTCCAAAGTGATATGATTGCACAACGAATAACCTCAACGATTGAAAAAAATTTCTATTTCGTTTTCTAGTCTAATATAATAACTGCTTCCTTACGAATCCCAAGAAAAGTTACAGCCATCAACAAGTTCTTAAAGTTAAACTTTCGTTTCATCAGTAATGGTGGAGCTCGTTTAATTGGTCCGTGTTTTGACAGTTACCTGTCTTTAAGCATAATTCATGAATTTCCAATGGGGTGAAGGTCAGAGGTGTCCAGAATCGTACTGAAGTAACACCCAATTACGTCAAAGTGTCAACAACGTGAGCCGAAGTCTTACCCTCACATGAAAGGAAATTGGTTAGAATATTCAAAAACAGCACAGGAACCAGAAGGTTTTTCAGAAACTCAATGAAGCATGTTTAACATCGCATGGACTCAGAGGTGTCTACCAAGAAGGAGACCTCGGCTCTGCTACTCCAAAAAAAGCGCCTTCAAACTTGACTGATGCACATCATCAAACCATTCAGGAGACATCTGAGAGAAGGATGAGTTATTTAGACAAAAATAATGAGAAGAATGTCTGAAGTGGTCAAGTTAAGGTTTTCAATCCCAAAAACACTGTTGCACCTGTCAAACACGATGATGCTGATGTCATGTTGACTGTCTGTTAAGCTACCAGGGACCCTGGTGCCTTCCAATAAGTGGATGAAATAAAATAGAGGAAGGTCCACTTTAAATTCTCCAACATCACTTGGTTAAAACTAGAACCAAAACAAGGGAATATAAAAATATATATATGACTCAGTAGTAGTTTTGAAGTGCACAGATCAGAACAATATTGAGTTTCTGGAATGACTCTGACCTCTCTTGAAAACATGTCAAAAACAAAAATAAATAAGCTTGTTGGTGGGTAGAAACAGCTTCTGGTTGAGGTGGAGCTTGCTCACATTCAATCAAGATCAGAATGGGTACGCTTCGGCAAAGGTGTGGATTAGAGAAGAACTGACAGCAGGTGCAAAACGACTCAACTTGTCTTTGAAAATCACTGAAAAATATGAATAAATCACACATTGTTCACATTGTTCGAGTTTAATAGAGTGCATTCTCAATAAAACTAATGGTAAATGAACCGATGTGAAGCAGCGCCTGACTGAGGAAAGCAGTGCATAACAAACCGTTTGAGAAAAGCAGAGCATAACTGCGTTATGAGTCTGTTAATGGTTTTGTCTTTTCATCTTGATCTCATTATCAGTTGTGAACCTTTTTCCTGACTGTATGAGTTTCATCACAAAACAACAACTAAAACGCCCTGAAATAATTTCTTTTTACTGTCCATGTCCATGCAAACGGATTAAAGTCTTCTCTGTCACAAGCTCTTTTTCTTTTATATGTCTTGCTTAGTGTTGCTATGTCATCATAGTCAATACTGACATTTTTTTATTTATTTCCAGTCATCTAATGGTCTGTTCTTTCAGTACCATCCAAAAAAAACAACTCAGTATCCTTTAAATGACAAAGACTGATATTTGTCCTCTGTCTGACTTTGGTGATCCTCTCAATTTTTCCTTATGAAACAGCAATCTGACTCTCTGCTGCCGGGAACATTGTGAGCTTCAGTGAAGGTCAGAGTATCCATGTGTCTGAGCATGTTGCAATATGTAAGTAAATCTGTTTGTTTTTTGTTTTTTTCAATATCCTTAATGAGTTCTGTAAGACATTTCATCAATAGCTGCCTTAAAAGTAAGTCTGGAGGTATACTAAAATCAGGGGTTAACATGATACGAAAATACAATATGTTAGCTGCAGATGAAGGATCGTTATATTCCCATGCTGCTATCACAAACTTAATCTTAAAAGACACTAATAGATATAAAGATATAAAATGTTTTTGTTATGTCTGAAAAAAAGAAAACCATTTCAGATATATAAAATCTGAACCCAAAGCCATATATTCATGAATGTCAGATCTACCTTTTGCTGGAATTACAACTTGATATCTTAGGGAGTGGCGAGGTGTCTCTGCCAGCTCTTCACATTTAGAGATGGATTTTTTTTTTCAATTTCTCTTTGAAAAAAACCCCCTCAATTTCTATCAGATTGAATGGAGAGAGTATGTGAAAATCTATTTTCAGATCTTGCCACAGATTGTCAGCTGGATTTAAGTTTGGACTTTGCTTGGTGCATTCTAGCACATCAAGTGCTCTGAACCATTATGTTGTATTTCTGGCTGGTTGTTCAGGGTCATTGACACGGTGGAAGATGAACTTCTGGTCCAGTCCCAAGACTGCACAAGCTATAACAGATTATTTTTGCAGGACTGACCTGAATTCGCCCAACCCAAAGCAAAACATTCCCACAGCTTGATACTCCCACCGCCAGGTTTCAAATTTCAAATGGTATGTCCAATGGGATATTTAAGGTGTTTCTCCTATCGGCTTTCTGTTTCATATTTCTCTAGGTCAAGAAACTATATATGTATATATTTTTAAAAAATTAAATACTTACATGTTTTTCAGTTTTTGTCAATCAGTTCTTAATAGAACTATCCAGCCTCTCTTTGTGTTTCTCCTGAAACTGCACTTTAGTGGAAATCTGATTTTCAAATCCTCTGTGATTTTCACTTGGGAACAAAAGACAAGCGTACTGAAGGACGTCTTAGGATATCTCACTCATTCGACCTCAATTAAATTTATATTTTTTTTAAATGTTGGGTCTCGGAAGTTAAACATCATCTGAAATTTACTCTCCAAACTCTTCAGCTTAATTTTTTACTCCTGCTCTGTAGCGCTGGTGGATGGATAACATGGTTATGAGGTTTGTGCACTGAATGTGGCACCTGCTCAAAAATGTATTCAAAGCCATTCTGCTCCATGTAACAATGGCCTTACGCTAAGCTGACCAAAGCGCAGGTGGAGAGCAACTCCTTCAGGTTGATCTTCCCACATTTCTTGTAGCTCAACTTGGTATTTGATGCTAACAAAATGGAGGGTAAAATCCCCGATTCTAAAGTATCACTACTGAATTTGTGACTTGTAAATATTTTAGTACTTAGTAAAATTGTGGCTTTTTTTGGTCAAATTTGGAACATTTTCAAAAGAAAAAAACTCAAATGCTTACTTTTACAGAAATAAACCATGGTTCTTATGTAATGTAAAAACCAACATGTCTGTCAGAGTTCCTGTGTGTGTGTGTAGGTGTGTGTGTGTCTGTGTGTGTGAGTGATGCATCTTTTCCAGTGAGGATCTTGGTGGAGAACCTGGGCAGCCAACACAGGTGGAGCTCATCAGCCTCATCAGAGAGCTGGGAATTAAAGAGCAGCAGAGAATTTCACTCAGTGCTGGATGATTACTGGGAGTCTCTCTGGCCCCCTCTTGTAGTTACCTGTTACAAGCTGTTGACTATCTCCTGTGCATTTGCCAGACATTTTATAGTCCTTGTGTTTGCTGCCTCTAGTTTGTCTCGTTGGGTTTCCAAGAAGAATCAGTTCCACTGTTTCTCCTCCTGTGGATCTTACCTGCTAGCTACCTGCCTGCCCTGCCGTTCCTCGTTTCTCCACCCTGCTTCATCAGACCCCTGGCTCTCTGTGTAACCACCCTCCCCGCACTGGTCTAAGGATTCACCATTAACCATTCTCCACTGGCCATCTTTTCCTCCACGCCTCACTCTGAGTCATTCTAAAGTAAACTCCTTCTTATTCCATCCTTGCTCAATCGTTTATGGCCACCATTAACTAACCCTAACCCTCTTTGAAAATAAAACCAATTCCTTATTTGGACTCTGTTTACTGACAGATATTTATGTTTGTCTACTGACAAACATAAATACCATAAAAATGGTATTTATGTTTGAATGTCAGACCCTTCATACTTGAAGATGTGATCCACTTTCCCAAGGCAAAAACATTTTATTTGCATAACACATTTTCAGCAACAGGGCAATTCAAAGTACTTTTCATGATCAGTTGGCTGATGAAACGACAAACAAGCAAAATTTGTCTTCCCTTCTTTGCCACTTTGCATTGGTAATGTAAAGAGAAACGATGACAGATTGACAAACACATAACGCTTTATGACGTTCCAGATGTTATTGATCAAACGCAACGCCAAACAAATGGTCTTTTAGCCTTGATTTAAGGAAACTCAGTGTTCCGACATTTTTGCAGTTTTCTGGGAGTTTGCTCCAGATTAGAGGATTATAAAACCTTAATGTGAGGCTCAAAACTTATTTGCTTTAAGCCTCAGTGAGTTTGGAGTTGCTTAGTAACAATGTAATGCAGAATGTGTATCATCGGCGTAATTTCAACTAATTGTACAATTTGTTCTTACCTGATCTAGTGAAAGCATATCGATATTAAATAGGGATGCTCAAGTGGAACCAAAGGGATCCCCACATGTGACTTTTGTCTGAGAAGTCACCTATTGGCACAAAGAAGTCTCTGTTCATTAGTTAAGACAAAATCCAGCCAAGTATTGTACCTCTAGCGTAGCTCTACAGTTAGATGATAATTTCATCTTTCTCAGATATTTGTTGGCATTGTCTTTGTGGTGTGAGCAGATGTTATTTTCTTCCCTTTGTCTCGGACCAACAGGCAGAAAGTCAGCATGATCTCCTCTCATCCTGTTTCTTGTAAAAAAAATTTGCGTCAATGTTACGTTGTGTGAAAAACCTCAAATCTCTCATGGTTTCCTGCCAGTCATGTTTGTTTCCCCACACAAAATTCACAGGAATTTTACTAAAACCGATTACGAGAAAACTCAAAACACAGCCTTGTTTTTTTTTTTTTTTTTAATAAAACGCTCTGTTAGTTTCGCAGCAACTGGATGATACACTCAACTAAAACAGCATCAGAAGAACCGGCGCTGGTGTGACACTGGACCTTGTCACAAGACACAAATAATCGAAAACGACGTTTAATACTGTTACAGGGCAGCTGCTGCAGGGGAATCAAACTATAAACACCGTGTCAGATGAGAAGATTGATGGCTTAAGCATAAAGCGGTACAACAAGCCGGGTCTGCTTTAAAAAACACAAATCGCTGACCGGCATGCTGTGAATGGATGCTGGGAAATAAAGACTGCATTCTGTGAAGCTGCTGTTCATGTTACAGGTGAAACTCGCCCTGAAATAAAACACGTTGCCCATGCAAATAAATGATTTACTGCAGCTGAACAATGTCTCACAATCCGCACGGGACAAGAAACAATGTGAAAAGTGAATGAAGATTTAATTAGATAGAGCCTGTCATAGTCATTACCCAGAATTAATTTTCCCATGCAGCGTTACATGAATAAAAATACGCTATCTGTAAATAATATATGCAGAGTTATAATTGAGTTTGTGAAGCTGGAGAGACTCCATGCAGGTTGGGTCATTTGGACAGCAGCCCTCACTGGTGGATATGATTTTATGTCGATTTGAAACACATGTCAAGTTTTCGTCCGTATAGGATCCAGAGCTTGTTACACAACCTGCACCTCAGGCACCACTGGACTAATTAAAATGTACCTTCCTCAACCGGATTAATTAAAGAAAAACAGCAACTGAGCGGTGTTATAATCCTACATTCCCAGAAGGACTCTCCCCTCCCCCATCTTCATCATATAGAAAAATAAAGTAGATGTTTATCATGCTTTTTTTTTTTTCCTGGCCACTTGATCCAAGAGGCACTACAAATTTTCAGCCCCCTAAAAGCCATCTCTAAAGTCTACTGAGATAAAAAAAAAATAAAAAGCATTTGCTCCTCATCCTCGACTTAGCTCAGTGGGCAAATCTGTCAGATTGCATTTGTGATGCTGGCAGCACTCGACGTGTGCATTTG
This sequence comes from Micropoecilia bifurca, assembly GCA_903067075.1. Classification (NCBI taxonomy): domain Eukaryota; kingdom Metazoa; phylum Chordata; class Actinopteri; order Cyprinodontiformes; family Poeciliidae; genus Micropoecilia; species Micropoecilia bifurca. Next base: position 7,410 of record CAEGAF010107455.1, on the reverse strand, counting down.
TCACCGCGCAGAGGTTTGATTCCTTGCTGACCCCATGTGACCCAGTGCTATCATGCTCGCCTGCTGCACAGGGCGACGCTCCAGCTTTGCAGGTCTCTGCGGCTCAACCGCTCTCCAGCACTTATCGTCTGGAGGCTGAGGTAAGTGCTAAAACACAGCCGAGAGGATCGCTGTGCAAAGGCCAGATGACTGACTTTGTTTTTTCTGGCATTCATTATGAAAAAAAAAAAAAAAAAACATTGGACAGACCATTACCTCCCTGCGTGGTGTATTTAGCCAAGTTGGCCGGAATGATGCTCATCACGCCCAGAGCTGCAGTTTTGCACTCAGGCAAACTGTTGTTTTAGTGCAAAACAGGCCACCGACAAACTTGTTCTCACACCTGCATACAAGGAGGGAGTCGTGCCCGCCGACCTCTTCCGGAGCTGTAATTATCGAGTGTGAGTCGGACGTGGCTCGGCCCCCGGACGTGGCTCGGCTCCCGGACGCTGATGTGGTGCAGTCCGGCAGGGACAGCTGACACGGAGCCTTTAACTTCTCTGACACCGCGCTGTAATTATTTGATTTTACAGCGGGCTGCACTCGCACAAAAAAACTGTCAGCCAAGTGAAATGTGCCATCGGATCAACTGACTCTTGCTTTTAGTGTCTCCAGGGAGCTGAGGCGGGGGTCACCCAGCCAATTTCCCCCAGTGAACGCTCCTTGTTTGGTGAATGAAAACAATAGTTCTTTCTCGATCGTCTTTTTTTTCTTTTTTTTTTTTGAAAGCAAAGGTATCTGCAAAAATACTGCTACCCTTATGCTGTTATTCACATGTCAGCACCTTAAATCCACAAACTTCTATGTATCTCATTTTGATTTTTTTGTTGCTTACATGAATTAAAAGGAAACACAAACAAATCGGCACTAAATCATTTTAGTGCTGAATATCTGAAATCATAAATATCTGGGGTATCATTTTGTGATACCAGAAAATGAAATCCAGTGCAACCACTTTAAAATCTCCTCAAATTCTCCTAAATATTATACATACCATTCAGGGTAACACTTTATTTGACGGGGTGTGCATAAGACTGACATGACATTGTCATAAACGTGACATAACATGTGTCATGAACATAAAGAGGTATTTATGAATGTTTACGACTGGTGTCATGAAGTGTCATTCAGTGAATAATGACACATATAATGCAAAGATGATCATTTTAATGGACTTTTAATACAAGGTTTAATGCAATTTTGTACAAAAAGTGTCGTTATTTACCAAATGATGCAATAATGACACCTTTAATTGACTTTTAATACAAGTTTTAATGCAACTTTGCATTAAATGAGTCATAATTTGTCGAATGACACTTCAGGACAACAGTCGTAAGCATTAATCAAGACTCCGTCATGTTCATGACAGATGTTATGTCACGTTTATGGCAATGTCATCTAAGTCTGCACCAGAAAAAGAATTAGATTAGTCACTCTTTAGCTTACTTTATCAGAAACTGTAGAGTACTCACTATTTAGATGCAGAGACCAGAAGCCTAGAGGAAACCTCTGGATGAACATTGTTAGACTATTCTTCAGACTCCTGTTCTCTGAACCCAGAAATGAAATTAGACCAGAGGAAACTTAGTAACCCTGAACCGGAGCCCCTAGTTTACATACTTTAGATCAACATTAGAATCTCTTTCTTCTTTTGTTCTTTCCTTTTGTTTGTTATTTTGTTTATATTTCCTTTTAATTCATGTAAAGCACAATTAATTGATTGCCTTGTTGCTGAAAATGTGCTATATAAATAAAATTACCTTACCTTACCCCATCAAATAAAGTGTTACCAAGTTCAGATGCATGCTATTTAATCTCAGTATTGATACAGCTGCTCTGTGAAATGTGCCATCGGATCCGCCTGGGCAAGAAGGGGCATATATCAGATAAGTAGCCAAGAGAGGCAAGATGAGATCCAGAATTTCACAGCTCAGGAGGGAGAATCTGACTCTTAGTCATGCACTCCACAAATCTACCCTATAGTTTCAGAGAAAAAACGCTTTACAAAAGTTACAATAAGTTCCATCTGCAGCCTCCCCAAGTGAAGGAATGCAGCAAATATTTGGACAAAGTTACTCTGGTCAGATAAGATCAAAATCATTTTAAGATTGCACAGTTGGTTAGACGATTGCTGTTCAACGCAGTTCAACTGACCTTGAATCATTAAGTATAATTTCAGTCTTTAAGTGTTTGAAGTTGATAGAGATAAACCCAAAAGACTCGCAGGTGTAATGAGAGTGTGAGCTCGTTTTGACCCAGGAGGGCAAAAAACATGCACACCACACTTTTTAGATTTTACTTTAAATCAAACCTATGTATATGTTCTATTCACTTACTAGAAATTGGCTGTATTTTTTTGTGTGTCACATAAAATCCAACAGCATGTAAAAGAAAAAGGAAAAAAAAAAAGACATTTTCTGCTGTGTAAGGTTTTTGGTAATTAGAAGAGCCAAGCAAAATCAGATTCAACTTTTTCCTCACACGTCTGCCTATTCATATTACAAAGGGAACAACAGGAGAACACTGGAGATAACTCCTAATGCAGAGGAGCGAGACCAACGGAAAGGCTGCCAGCCGAGTGGCTTTTCATTCTCGTCTGCCTGCACACGTTGCACCCCGGTGGTCTTTGTTCCTGTGTCCCACCCACCATCCGCGTCCCGTCAATCTGACCGCTCGCGCTGGAAACGTGACACGCCAGAATGTGCTTTGATTCACTCGGCTATATTTAAACACCTTTGAAGGAAAGATGAATTCACAAAAAAGAAGAAGAGGGAAAAAAGACAGGAATGGGAGGGGGAATCGTGTGGGAGTGGTGGCATTGCTTGAATCTTTCTGTCAGCAGTGCGTGGCTTAATCTCAGATTAGATTAAGTTCTCTTCACTCAAGTTATGATAAATAGGCGAGAACAACCTTTCAGCAAGGACGTTAGAGCTGATGAGACGCTGGTGAGTGCGCTGAGTTATGTTCGGGGGGCCCGGGGATTTGGACAAGTTTAAGATTAAGCTGACTTGAGTTGCCTTGAAGTGATGCAGCCTGCGACGAGTCCGGCCAACGAGAATCACTGTCATCAGAGGAGTCCAGCGAACGAACCCGAAACCAAAGACTCAGAACACCATTGGGTTTTTATTGAGCACGTCTATGACGGAAGACGTGCCGCAGTTCAAACGAGCGAGCTCTTCCAGGAGAGAGAGAGAGAGAGATTCAGATTTAGTCAGATAATCCCAACGTGCGACAAAACGCCAGCCATGATTTTGTTGGTGGGAAGAAGAAGACGACACGCTAAGCGTAGTGTACAGAGTGATATTCCACATGGATCTGTGCTGTCAATTTAAATTGGCTTCTGGTCTGACTCACTAAGTCCACTGACTCAATTAACCCTCCCTCTGGATTTTTTTTCCTTTTATTTTTATTTCTTCCAACAGGGTGGAGTAAGGAGCTCATGACTCTGGAGAGACACGGAGATGTAATGCATGATTTCACAAAATCCAACTTCATCCCCCAAAACCTTACATGCCCCATGACCCATCGCTCTCAACAGGGTGGCACAAACTAAACACACACACATACAGACCCGCACACACACAGACATACAGGCACTGGCTCTTGCTTTGAATTTCCTCTTTCCATCTGCTCCTTTCCTCCTTCTCTCTCCTGCATTTTGTGAGTGTATTTTTAGTAAGGCTAACCCCATTGGGAAACTTCAGTATTAACATTCCATCGGCAGTCCTACAGTACAGAGCCCCAATGTATATATATATATATATAAAATCCTCAAAAGATGCTGAGCACACAATGGAACATGAGCTACCAATCCTTGCTTGTGCACAGATACACTTTCTTTTGGGATGCACCAGCGGCTTGTACAGAATGCATATGTGCACATGTCCGTGTTTGTTGTGGTGGAAGACAGAGGGATGCAGCATGTAAAGTGAAGCCGAGCGGAATGGTCCTGCTGCTGCTGCTGCTGCTGCTGCTGTTGTGTGTGCGCCGAGAAGCAAAAACCAGCTGCCGTAGAGAAGCGTATTATAGAGAGAAATAAAGAGGAGAGGGGGATGACGTGTTCAGGCCACTACAACAACAAAAAAGAAATAGGTCTGAGTGTTGCTTTTACCTATTGTCATATTCGATCCTTTAAGCACAGAAAGGCCGCCCCGTGTCTCCTAATGGGCCCCCACAAAGCAGCCATCCATCACAGAGATGGGGGGCTTTCATGGCGGACAGCTGTTTGGAGCTATTCGGCCGCATCCGTTTGAAAGCTCCGTTCAATGAAACTTTCATACGACGGAGGAGCCAAACACGGCTATAAATAGCTTGATAAGAACAGAGCAGAGATTGTCTACAGCTGTAACAATTTCAGACACTCCACGGCAATAAAAAGGGCGTCTAACGGCTCCGCTGAAGTTTCGAGGCTTAGCACTCCTTTGCACTGACGGATCACCTCTGTGCTCGGACCAATTAGAGCGGGGAGGACACTGAGGTCTGCAATCACTGCAGTGTCCCACAGTCAAACAGCCTGAGGCCATTCACTCCTGCCCCATTGTCCGAGCCCGGCCAGCTATGCCATTTACACAAAACAGAAACATGAAATTATTCTTTCGGGGACTTCCGAGCTTCTCGCCAAATGGATCTCGGCTGAATTAAATGGACGTGTTATGTAATGTGTTTAAAATATCAATTAGAAGCTCATTATTGCAAAACACTGTCCGACCTAAGCAGGCCGTCTCTCATTAGCATCACGTTGGGCTTGCTGAGTTTTCTGCTCCTGTCTCTGACTACACATAATATCAGCAGTGTGGAGCTCTGCATGTTTAGCCCTAACACAGATCCAATACTAAATACAGAGTTGTTGTTTTGTTTCTTTTTAATGACTGGTTTTATAAGAAGTTGCAGCACCATCACTGCCACTAATGCTGTGAAATTTATCTTATTGGACAGAAAACTCAAAATTGGCATTATGGCACTTTTGAAATCTTTCAAAAATCATTCAATCATGGGCTTTACAAATGTTCTCTGGGGTGAATGTAGGAATTTCAGCTTTTGGGAAGGCTCTGAAATGACATCTGAAAGTGATTAAACAGGAAGGAGCAGGAGAACAAAACCCAGATTTTCTAGAGAAACTGGAAGGTGAGCCTCAAGGCTCCATTTTGGCTTTTTGTTTTTCTTTTAAATTACTTATATTAATGCATTCAAGCTTCACTGAGAATTATATAATCTTTTACACATGTGCTCTCACTGCAGCACAGGCAAGAGTACTTCAGACTACATTTCAATCACAATGAAAAGTTAATCATTCGATCAAAGGCTTGCTTGTAGGACTTTGACAATCTAGTATTTTTTTCTCATGCCTCATATTATATTTATTAAAAGTGTGTTTTCCTACAGGTACTTGAACATGGGTTGAAGAAGAGCTTCTATGAATCTGCTTAGGAAACTTACAGTGAAACCGGATTTTTATTTCAGGAATAAATCTTATCTTTTATCGCAAACAAACATTTGTTGAAATTGCCCTTCTGTTCGTTATCGCTTATAGTGAGATGCTGTACATGCAAGCAGCCTTTTATTTCAGAAGGTTAATGTCTGACACAGCTGTGCTTTCTCTGTGACTGAGTTGGATGGGCATCTTTAATCCTCTGTACACAACAGCGTTGATATGCTTTTATTTTTATTTACAAAGCTCTGCTGAAAAAACTTCCAGTTTACCTAAGGAACTTAAATTTCTTCTGTTCCAAATCTTTGCTTTGAAATGTTCCCAGGGCTTTGACAGATTTCAGCAAAACAGCAATTCTACTACTATGCACAGCGGTCTTCAGACGCTGTGCATAGTCCATTAAGATAATCTTAAAATAATCCAGAGAGGAAGGAATGTCATTGTTCTTCAGGAGAGGTCACTGTTGTTGGATTGCTCTTTGTCTTCGTTTTTCTTTGCTTGATTTGTTTATGTGTTATTTATTTGCTTCCCATAGTTCTGTGTGGCTGAAATCTTGGACAGGAATATACAAATATACAGTTTTTTCAGTGCCGACGCTGTGGGGATATTTTTGCTAAATTTCATGACAGACAGGATTCCTGGAGAGCAGGTCATGTCACCCAAATCAAAAACAGCCACCAACTCAGCACAGGTTCACACCAGAATGTGTTCTTACTCCAGTTATTTTTCTTATTTTTCCGATTGATAAAGAGGAACATATATTTGTCTTACTTGACTGCCGTGTTTTCTTGTCTTTTCAATTTTGAAGAGTTAAAGAACTGGGCCTCTGTTACATGTATTACTTAGACACATTTTGATAAAGAAAGTTACTTCTGTGTGGGATTTAAAAATGTTTGTGTTTCCTTTTCACTACCTGTGTTAATACTAGAGCAGTGGTTCCCAAACGTTTTCTCCTGCTCCCCCCCAGTGGTGTACAAACATTTTCTGTGCTCCCCCTATGTTGCTTTTAAAGGCGGCTCAAAAAAACAGGTTACCACATGTTAACAACGGATTAAATACTGGTAATAAAAGTGACAGAGGACACAGATATGAGAAGTGCGGAAGGCCCTACTCTATCAAATTGACATAGGAATAACAGAGAATTGGCCATTCAATGGTAAAAACCGAGCGCATACAGCGTTCATGTTTTGTTTTGTTTTTCATCCAGGTGGCATCCCGCCCTCCCTTCCCCCTTGCCCCCCTGCGATGGCACAGCGCCCACCCTAGGGGGCGCACCCCACACTTTGGGAACCTCTACTATAGAGAGACCTGGCATATTTTTTTTGCACTGGGTTTTCACCAAAAAACACAAAAAGCAAAGCGCCGGCTTCGGCAGCTATTTTTGGTTTATTTTTGGCGCATGTTTTACAGAGGAGAATAACAAACAACAACACATATAATTGTCAACCCCAGATGACTTCTGGTCTGACTTAAAGTGGATTCAGCCACAAAGCAAGAGAAAATAGCAAAAAAAATAAAACCAAATCCTTGACTCCCTCAATCTGAGGTTTATTTGGTCTGCACAGATTTTATTGCCACTTCTCAACTTTAGAGGAAAAGAGAGTCACCGAAAAATCAGCCCGAATGTCACAACACTTTGCTTATATGCTTGAACATTTATATCCTAGTGGGAGTTGTAGCTTTCCAAAGTGACGCACACTGGGACGTGGAATGATTGGGATGCTCACTAAAACAATGAAAATAATATGATGAGGCCTTCAGAGCTCACAGTAACATTACATCAGCAAATGAGATGATAGTGTTACCGTAGAGCTCCCATCCTGAGCCTAACACTTTGCTTTCAACCCTTTATGGCTAAACGTTGTAAAAGTGTGAATGTCTTGTTCAACCTCGATGGGAAATGCATAATAAAGAGGGTTTTTTTGAATTTCATTGTGGGTTTT
>CAEGAF010107437.1:0-20404 GCA_903067075.1 Micropoecilia bifurca | reverse complement strand
GCGGAGCGGAGCCTGGAAACTCCGGCACGGGAGGCGGAGCGGAGCCTGGAAACTCCGGCACGGGAGGCGGAGCGGAGGCTGAAGGCTCGGAAAGCTGCTCTTCGGCAGCAGACTCGGGGAACTCGGAAAACTGCTGGCCGGCAGCGGACGCTGGCGACTCTGGGGCGGACGGCTGCACGTCAGCAGCGGACGCTGGCGACAGGGGCTCGGGAGGAGGAGGTGCGGGGAACATGATGTTTACAGGCCTTGGCGGCAGAGGTTCCGCTCTCAGCACCGCTCTAGCCGTCTGGAACTCCCACTCCACCTCCTGGCGAAGCAGCTCCAGCCCCGGAAGGGGGTAACGCGGATACCAGCCCTCCAGCCAGACTAGCATCCGGGTAGCGGCGTTGAGGCGGCTGCCGGGAACATAAGGCTTTGCCACTTCATCAGCGTAGCGCTGGATGTTCCGCATCATGATCCTCCGATCTGCTGGGTCCATGATGGTAATGCGTTCCTCACCTCGGTCTGGTCGGGTCCTACTGACATGATTTGGTGGTTGAGGTGAGGTGAGAGACGCCGTTGAGCCCAGGTCATGGTGAAAAATGATATTTTAATGACAAAAACCGGAGGCACTGGGGAACAGACAGGTAAACACGACGAGGAACAGAGACAACAGGGGAGACTAAATACACGAGGGGTAATCAACAGAACGAGACACAGCTGGGAACAATCAACGGGGAAGACGCAGAGACAGGACTCACAGGGAACAGGACTACACAGAAACTCAAAAATAAACACAGAAAAACACAGATCCTGACAGTAAGTGGTTTGAAGGGTAAAAGCAAAAACAGTTCTTGCTTAATTTGACAAAAACAAAAGTCCCCATTCATTTCTTTGTGGCAATTTATCATGATTTTTACCCGAGTCTTCTCCTGAACAAATCCAAGTTTTGAAATCATGAACATCCACTGGAATGGCTAAACACAAATGGAAGCCAAACGCTTCCATTCTTCATCAAATTCAAAGTAATATCCAGTAGAAATAACCAGAGCCTCAGAGTTAATCTCTTCCTGTTTCACATGGGGGCTGAAATACGGGTGGAGCTCGTCTTTGAACAAACACTTTGTGAACGAGTAGATGTGAGACTTTGCTGCTACATCATAGAAGGACAAGAGACCTTCGTTGTAGTCCACAAACATCCCGACTTTGTTGGGTTTCCCTTCAAGGGAAACACGGGTGGGTGGTGCTGTCATGGCGGCGTAGTGCTCCGCTTCATAATGTACCAGAACCCAGTAACCGTTATCTGGGCTCAGCGTCAGTTTCCCTTTACGGTCGGCGCTGCCTCTGGCTACGCCTAGATCCCATCCGGTCTTGTTGTTGACCTCCACCTCCCAGTAAGCCTTCCCACTAGTCAAGCTGTTGAGTCCCAGGACGCTACCCAACACGTCAAATCTTTTCGGTGAATCAGTGACTTCCTGGAAGCAAGTACCTCCGTCTCGTACTTTCTTCCCATCAGGTGAAAGTACCAGGCATTGGTGTGCGGTCTCTGGGTCCAGCTTTACGTTCACTGTTGAGATCAAATTAAAAATATGTTATGAGCTCAGTAGTTACATGTCCATAACAGATGTGAACAAAATTGGGTAACACTTTATTTGACGGGTTGTGAATAAGACTCTCATGACACCATCATAAACATGACATAACACCTGTCATGAACATGAGTAAATCTTCAAGAATATTTATGACTGTCATAAATCATGACACTTTTAATACAAAGTTGACATTATTCAAAATGTCTTCGTTAATGACAACTTGACATCAACCAAGACAAAAATGGTAGACTGGCAGACAAATGTCTCGTTAACTTTACTGGTTGTTAATGTCAATAACAACCCGTGAATAAAGTGTTACCCAAAACGGTAATATTGTCAAATCACGCAATTAAACAGTCAATGGAAATGCAGATATTATCATTATTTCCAAGACACCTTTAGGGAAAAACAGTCAAACATGTTATACATACCAGAAAATGTTGGAAGTCTTTTGAGTTCTACAAAGAGAAAATCAGGTTTTTCATCAATGCTAGCAATTTTTGTTATTATTACTATCCCATCATGAAGTCAACTCTTACCAATGGAATCAAGCTTTTCCAGTTCCTGTTGAATTTTTTTAACCATCGTTGTTGTAGTTTCTCTCATGGAGCCAAAAGACAGGGTGGTGTCAAGTTCAACATCCGTCCAGTCAGTCATGTCATCCTGATGTGACAGAGATGGGTATCTCTGAACAGACACAGAAAAGACGGATTTTTAACATAAATCATTGATAATGACTTTGCAAACCATTTTACCATTAAAAGTGATTTTCCTCTGACCTGTAAGAAAAGTATGTGATCTTCAAGTGATGAGATGTCATCTAGTTTTGAGATTGTTTTCTCAATTTTGTTGATTTCGTCTTTCAGCTCATCATTCAGGTTTTTTGCTTCTTTTTCCATCACCTCCCTTCTGTTCTGTAATGGCTTGAGAACTTTCTTCTGGGCTGTCTCCACAATGGCAGTCAGCGCTGTGAAAACTGCTTCGATATCCCACCACTCGTTTTCAATCAGGTCCTGGAAACGGGAACAATTATTTTAAATACTGCTTTTAACTCATCCATAGTAAAATATATGTATGCCCAAAAGCCAAAAAGGTTCATTACAAAGACTTGTTGGATGTGGGTATGCAGAGGGCGCCCACGGCTATGAGGCAGAACCTTGTGAAACATTGAGCTGAAGCTGTGATTTATAAAGGGGAAATTGCTTTCTAGTGTGCGTGCTCATGGTTTTATAAATCTCAGTTTTAAAATGTTTCTTTTAGCATATGCTATTTGTTGGCTTTTTGTGCAAAATGAGAAAATGGACCTAATCTGTACATCTAATACGAAATGAATCTAAATGCCTTATTTAGCATTTAGGCTAATGCTAAATCTCAGTTTGAGATTTAGCAGAATGAGGCAGAAGTTACTGAGAAAGTTTGGTTTAATTTTTTATCCCGAACTCAATTAGTTTTAACAAAATGGCAGAGGAAATATGCGAGATCTGATTGCGTTGACTTTTATGGTTTCTGTTTTCTGACCTTTATTACCAGCTAAAATGCCTCTTGTGGCAAACTTAAATAAATGTGACAATCTAAAATAAAGTGAATTCTGTCTGGCATTTCAGATGTATAGAAGAGTTAGAAGTAAATCCTTGATTGAAGATTTTTGCTCCAACAAGCTCTAGATTTTTGGTCATTTTTTCTTGAACAGGTTTTTTTTTTGCACTGGTCCTTCAGTTACTGTTGGTTCTTAAACGTACCTTGCAATCCTTGAGAGCTTTGTTTATCTCTTCCATCTTCATCTTTCTTATTTCAATTCTGTCTTCTAACTCCTTCTTGGTGTTTTCAAGTTCAGTCTGTAGAAGAAAACAAGCAGGCATAATATAAATGTTTCAGTCTATATTTGTTAGATTTAGCCACTACAACAGTAACTTGTGCCTCTTAACCCTTTAGAAAATGGAGAAAGGTTTAAATAGGTTAAAGGTTACTGATGAATAAATCAGGAAGATTAGATCACCTTCTTCTTGAGCCATTCCTCTTCAGTGGAGACGATTTCATCCTGACCTCCTTCCATACATTGAACACAGATGCTCCTCTGCTTATTCCTGCTGTACAGCTCAAGCGGGCGTCCATGAACTAGGCAGGCCCTTTCATCCAAATTATCCACCGGTTCCACCAGCTTGTGGCCCCTCAGTCTTGGAATTGAATGGTTCCCCAAGTGGTCTTGGCAATATGAGGCAAGACACAGAAGGCAGGACTTGGCCGCCTTCTGCTTTGGCTCCTTGCAGACATCACAGGGAACCTGCCCTGATGCCCCAGAACTCCTGTTGCTAATCATGGTTTTCATCTGCGTGGCGATGTCTCTTAGCACAATGTTAATGTCCGGAGATTTGCTGAGATGTTTTTTGCAAAGTGGACACATGTCGTTCACCAAATATAAGGAGATGCTGAGGCACTTCCTGCAGAAAGAGTGACCACAAGGCGTCGTGACCGGATCGGTAAATATGTCCATGCAGATGGAGCAGGTTAGATTCTTCTCCAGCGTGGCGTAACTGTTTGGGACAGCGACAGCGGCCATGTCTGCTTAAAGAAAACATCTCAGTTAAATTAAAGCTTCCTAAGATTTAAAATGTTTTTAAATTACATTTTTGTTTTTGCTCATTAAAAAATATCTCAGAAGAGATATTTACAGAAAAGATTAGCTACTGAAGCAGGAGCAGTATGTTGGTGTAACAGTTTCTTAAATGAAATTGAGTGTTATCTGGAACGGTGGTTCTCAACCCTTACATAAAATAAAATGGTCTTGAAGTCTTGGTTAAATGTGACCAATATGGCCCCACGCTTCGTTCTGATGCAAGAGGCAGCAAACAACTCAAAAACCCAAACAGCGGAAAGATCAAATTTAGAATATTTTGGCATAAAAGGAGTCATTCTTAATAGTGACAATAAAAATACAGTCCTTTTCTTTTTAATAAAATCCAATGTTCCGTAATTGCCCTTAAAAGAAAGTCACTAATTCGAGGTCATCAGCCATGAGCTTTCAGCCCAGTGTGGTTGGGTTGTTAAAGGGAAAAACAAAACACAAAACAATCCAAACATGCAAAGCACAACAAAAATAAAATTGTCATGTCAGTCTTATTCACCCCCCTTCAAATAAAGTGTTACCTTTTTAACGAGTCAGTTAAAAAGTGGTGCAATGACAACACAGACTGCATCCACAACTGGTTTTTTTGGTTAACAGTGGTGGGCACACTTCAGTTAATGCACTAGTTTTTTTTTTGTTATTTCTAAGTCTTGCCACCCACTCTCAAGGTTTAACTCTGTACTTTGACTAGGCCATTTTAGCACATTAGTATATTTGGATTTAACAATTTCATTCCAACTCTGGATATACAGTATGTTTAGAGTGGTAATAATAATAATACTGTAAAGGAAAGTTCCAGCCCTGTTCTATATGTTGCTGCTGAAGAAAATAATCCCCACAGTAAGACACTGCCACCACCAAGTTCAGGGAAAGTTTTCTTCCAATATGTTTCAGTGTCCTCAATAAAACTTTATGGAAAACTGGGTTAGGGTTAGAAAATATTAGATTGGATTTTATTAACTGTACATTTCTGTATACACACTATACAAACTGCATTGAATTTCTCCTTTGTTAAAGCTTTCATATTTTTAAATCATGAATAATTACCAACAAGCTGCATGAAGCAGCAGACGACGGCCTGAAAAGCTGTGGAACTGTCAGTAAGTGTAAACAAATGAGGTTCAAAGGTCACTGATAGACTGACTGTGCTGTTGTATAACTTTTTATGATATTTCGTGCACTTAGCTTGTGATGTATGCTCAGCTGTCTGTCAGCACATAAAGGACATGTTATTCACGCATGTTACAATTCAGAAAATGAACTGTTCCTAGACTATTTTATATGTGGAATTGACAATTCATTTTTTTTACTTTGTTTAGGAGACAAATTTCTTAATTTTCAACAAATTACAAAAACAGCATTAACATTTTCCCTTACTTCCTGGATCCTGATGAAAGTGACTGTGTAAATTAACACACTTCAAGCTTTCATACAATTTTACAGTGACACACTGTAAAACCAGTGTTGGTCACTCCCATTGTTTGATCATAATACCAAGTTATAAAGCATGCAGAATTTTCTGCTTTAAATCAAGGGTTTATGATGAAGAATATTGCATTTAGAGCAGAAATTTACCTTCAGGTTATGTTCCGTTCCCTCTGCTCAGTTTCCTTTGCCTACTAACACCTAGTGAGTGTGTGTCCTTTACTGTGGACTTCCTCCCTGTGTTAAGTTTCATTTCTGATCAGAAGTACAAACAGGCACCTCCTTTATTCACAGGAGGGAGGCTGACACGCAGCAGAGCAACCACATCCTTTATTTGCATGTTGCTGGGGCGTGTTGGATGTTGTGCAACAGATCAAATCCCTTCATTTGCCCAGAGGTTTTTCACTGGATGTAGAAGGAAGTTTTATGTTTTGAAGTCGTCTCTGTTGTTCAGTGTGTGAATGAAGCCTGTTTGACTGGAAAACCCAAAGAGTTCAGAGTGTTTGTAAAGTTTCATCTTTCATTTCTGTTCCAAAAGAGAAAAAGGGAGGAGAGAAAAAAACTATTGTTTGTATGTTTTCTATGGGACGTCTTATTGTTTCAGTTATGTGTTGGTCTAGTTTTTGAAAGAATAAAAATACACACAAACATACAGAAATGTACCACAAATAAATACACTCAATATCTACATTGCTGGAAAACAGACAACTGATTGCAAAAATGTTACCGTGTAAAACTAACTAGAGCTGTTCAAACTATATTTGCGTATTGAAATGGTGACATTCATTTACATACAGCCATGTTCAGCAGATCAGATGAAAGTGACTGAAGGATTCAGCACTGATAGGATAGCGTAAGTTAGTGGTACAACTCAAACTCAAGGCCCATGGGTCAAATCCGGTCCGTCATAGCTTTTTATGTGGCCCCCTAGATTCTAGACTAAACATTAGGTGTGCTTGATTGATAACATAATGATGTTATCAATCAAATCAATGCAGTTTTTATCTGTTTACTGCCAAATTATACCAATCAGTCCCTCCAGTTTCTTGATGATTATTATGGAAATTTACGCAAAATCAACAAATTGTGCTTATAAATGAGTTTATTGCAGACTTTTCTCCAAAACGGTCAAAAACTTGATTAATTGTATTAAACAGCTGCCTCACCTCTAATTAATGTCTGATTATAATGTATTATTTATACAGCGAGTAATAAAAGTTGCATTTGTCACCATAAATATGTGCAAATCAGTACCACAAACTTTGATTTTTCATTGCAAAAAAATAAAAAGTATCACAAAATCCTAGAGGGACTGAAAAGATGTTCAGTAATATTTAATTTTACCGCAGCTAATTATCTGGTGACCCTGCTGTGTGATTTTATTATATTGCATAACATATATTTTAGATATACTTGTTTATAGATAAAGTTTATTCATCTCAATCTTGAGAAGAAGTGACTTTCTGCTGAACATGTAAAATCTCCGACTACTGATGACCTTATTGCTGATTTTGACTGATATTTAATATCACATTTAAAGTGTTGAATTGAATACAACTAATAATTATAGACTACTTTGAAGTAAACGTTTAAACTTATATTTCAGCTGAAGTTCGCCCTTGCGACCATTTGCGGTACTGTGGATAATTTTGTGTCTCCCCCAACTGCAGTTCAAGAATGTCTCATGCAATTTGTCTCAAGCAGATGGACACTTTTAAAAAATATATATTTTTTCTTTCCTCTTGAATGAAAAATGTCATTCAAGACATTTTTTTGTCTTGAACTTTTTTGTTTTTCCAATCATGTTTTTATGTCACAAACTTGTAGACAACAATATACAAAGAATTCAAAACTCAGGAGTTTTACAAATGATACAATAACCAAACTTCTTCTTATTTTATCTACCAAGATGTCAAGTAAACAAAGGTGTGAAATTGCAATGAAAGAAAATAAATATTCAGGATGATTTTACAGACAGTTACACAAATATCTGTCAATCTGACAGAGTGAAAGTTTGCATTTATAATAGTTCTTTCCTTGTTTCACTGAGCCTTAAAGTCTCACCATGTCGTAAAACTAATTGCCAACTGGGGATAGTAAAGATACCCTGACCCTATAGCCTAGATTGCAACTCTCGTTCATCCATTCACACAGACTTAGACTAAGCATTTCAGACTAAGTTTTTCAAACTAATTTCCTGGATTTAAATTGTTTCCAAATGACGACTCATTCTTGTAAAACTACAGTTACTATATTTAAAAATACAATTTGTGCTAGCTTAATTTTTAAGCTTTGTAAAAGTACTTCTGTGATGCATCAAATCATTGAATACTCCTCATCTACCACGCAAAATTTGGTCTGAATACTCTGACTGAGCAAACATGGAAGACCAACTGGTTCCATTCCTAATTCATTTCTGTGAGGTTTAATTTTGAAATAATCAAAGGCTCAAAGTTTATCTCATTTTTCATGTGCAGACTGAAAAACGGATGAAGCTCGTCTTGGAATGAGCACATGGAGAAGGAGTAGATGTGAGACTGGGCCGTCATGTCGTAGAAGGACACAACGCCTTCCTTATAGTCCACAAACACCCCAATCTTCTTTGTTTGGTCTTTAAAAGACAGTGAAACAGGTGGAGCCATCATGACTGCATAAGCTGTAAATGGCTGAGGTACATCACACTCTTCAAAATGTACCAGAACCCAGTAGCCGTTATCTGGATTTAAAGCTGGTCGTCCCCGGTGATTGGCGCTGCTCCTGGCTATTATCATTTATTTTCAAGATATACAAGAGTATTACAATTGCATGTATTACATACAGAAACACAATACATTCAATACAATTATAAACTTGAGGCCCGTGGGCTATTGACGCTAAAGACATTGGAATCGCCACCGGAGGCAGGTCATACTTATCCGATGCCGCATCTAGGTCCGGCCCGTCTAAAGTCATCAAGGGTGCCGCGCATGTATAGGTCGTAGGTCTTCAGTGAGCCAATTATGGTAAGCAGACAGATGTCAGATAAGTCCCGTCTTCTGAGGCCGAGGCCCCGCAGGCCTGCTCCTGACCTGCCGAATAGGTGGCCCTTGGCGGAGATAATGATGGGTAGGTGTCTGACTCCAGTCGTCGAGTTGTGCCACCTCTGGATGGATTGGACCGCCTCGGTGGATCCATACTTCGCGACTTTCAGGTTCCAGGTGTCCAGCAGGCGGTGCCCTGCCACGATCGAGACATCCAGGACGAGCAGGTGTCCGACGCGTTCCACCAGTATGTCAGGCTTTATAAAGGTCGTGGAGGTCGGGACTATGGGCTCTGTCCATACTGTCAGGCCCCTCGCTTTAAGGAACTGGACCACCTTCTTCACGACTCTGTTGTGTCGTGCACATCTTGCGTCGTGTGTCTTCTCACAGCTCTGCATGATGTGGTTCAAGGACTCCGGCTGGCGACAAGCGCCACGGCAGGTCACATCGGCTGTCCGCGAAGGTCCTCTTGTGCTGCGCACCTTGGTGGATAGGAGGCCACCTCGGAGCTGCAGGCCTCGAAGATGCAGTCTGGGAAAGACGTTCTCTGGGTGCTGGACCCATCCCTGGCTGGCAACGTCGATGTCACTGATGACCAGATCTCTATTGTCCAAGGACAGTAGAAGTTGGGAGCTCCAGTACTGGCTGATGGACGACGTGGAGGTGTGGTGGTTCCTTCTGGGGTAGAGGACTCTGGCGTAGGTGGTAGTGAAGGCTCGCTCTTGCTTGATTGCCGAGATTGTAGGAGAGGCGGAAGAGAGCAGCTTCGTAAATCGCTGGGTCTGTAGCAGTGGAATCTGGAGGACCATGGAGGGAATCCCCAGTCCCCCGTCTCTGATCCTCGCGTGGAAATACGCAGTCGCTGTGTCTTTGGGGAACCTCAGCCATTGGCGGGTAGCTGAGCGGACCAGGACGTCCAGCTTCTTTAGGGTGTTCCGATGGGCCCGGCCTAACACCAGCTCATGGATATGCTTGGGGATTAGGTAGTTCCTCAGCAAGTCCAGGCGTTGGTATGGCTTTAGTGGGGCGCGGGTCAACTCCTGGAGCCTCGTCGAGAGCGTGGTGGTGTGCTTCGGGAGTACTTGGCCTTTTCAAGTAAAGTTGAGGCCAAGGTACTTGACCTCATCCTGTGGGCCGAGGGGACGGATGGAGCCCTCCGACGTCCGGTACTGGTGCGGGAGGAGGACCAGACACTTCTTCCGTCCGTCCTTGGCGATGGTGAGGCCGTGACACTTGGAAGGATTGATGGACATGCCAGCGTCATGGAGGGCAGAGAGGAGGTGGTCCAGCTTTTCCTGCAGTCTCTCCGGCCGTTCCGCCATGAGGATGAGGTCATCCGCGTAGGCGATGGCTCCAACGCGGGTCGAGGCGAAGTCGAATCCCACGTCAGGGAGGGCTCTCTTCAAGATGTCATCTACTGCCATGATGAATAGGACTGGGGACAGGGGGTCACCCTGCCTCACTCCCCGGCCGCAGAGCGCGTCGTGAGTCCCCAGACGAATCGTAGATGTTCCGTAGAGGTGGCGAAGATATCCCAGCAGAGGTGATGGAAGACCGGCCTTTGAGGCGACCCTCAGCAGCGTCACGTGGGAGATGGAGTCAAACGCCTTCGAGATGTCCAGGAACAGCATGGAGACTGGCTTGACGTCCATGTGCACCTTGCGGAAGATGGTGTGGAGCAAGGTGGAGGCGTCGAGGACCCCATCCCGTCTCAGGAAGGCCAGCTGGATGTTGGAGAAGGGTAGTGAGTCGATTAATCGGTGAGCCAGCACCTTATGGAGTGCACGGAGGATGATGGAGCCTACTGAGATGGGGCGGAAGTCCGTTGGTCCCGATGGTTCGTCCTTCTTGGGGATGTACGTTATTCGGGACGTGGTTATGTGCTGCGGTGCCGCCTCACAGAGCAGCCACAGGTTGAAGTATGCTGCTAGGGAGGGTCCATCCCACGCCAGCAGCTCCGATGCAGAGAGGCGATCCAGGCCCACTGCAGAGGACTTCATGGAGGTGAGGGCGGCGTGGACTTCGGACGTGGTAATCGGCAGCAGCAGCGACCAATCGGCGGGCCTTGAGTCCTCAGCCGGGGTTGGATCCTCATGTGAGGGCTGTTGGAAGATCTTCGACCAGTAGGCGTCGAGCTCGTCCGTCGCCGTGGAGCGATCCTTGTACGCCTGGCGCCAGGAGCCAGACAGGATGCAGGAGGCAGCGTCCTTACGCTGCATCTTGTATAGCCGTTGGATGGCGGCATAGTTGGCTCGACGAATCTGGCGCGTCGTCAACCCCTCCGTGGTCCTCGTGTGCTTGGCTGACTGTCGCCAACGATGTGGTAGGAACCTCCTGGCGTGGTCATCTAGACGTGCCTGCGCCTGGGTGGTGGATGTCATCCCCGAGCGAAGCTCCTCAGTAAGGACGAGTAGTTCCTCGGCCCCAAGCTTCGGCTCCCGCAGGTTGGAGGTGATGTCTTCGAAGATGGTGGTCCTCCACTGGTTGAGGTCGTCGGAGAGGGCGGTCACTGGTGGCGTATCTGCTGTTGGCGGAGCTGCTGGTGGAGTCGTCGATGGAAGCCACTGGAGATGCTGGAGCCGCTTCTTAATGGCTTCAGCCGAACGACCTGGAAAGTGCGATGATATGGCAGCGTAGAGGTCTTTCTTCATCGTCACCGTGGGCCAGATGTCATCGGTGATCCGAAGCAGGGCCTCATCTTCTCCGGTGGTCCAGGGGCCACGTCGCTTCGGCAGAGTGGCCAGACGTGCTTCGTTGACTTCTGTAGGGTGGCGATGGTGCTTATGCATAGCTAGTCCACGCTTCGTGGCAAAGGAAAGGCCACAGAAGCACGTCACCTCGTCAGACGTCGAAGGGTCGGAGGATGCGGCACCGGATACCGCCGTCCTAGCGTCGCTGCTGTCATCCCGGGATCCAGAGGGACGGGATGTATTTTTCTTTAGTTTCTTTGGAACCAGCAGAGAAAACCCTTGCAGAGTGGTTAGCACTGCGAGGGGTGGCCCGGATCTTAGTTCAGATGGGGGGGGGTCCCCCCCATCCTATCCAGCGGTCGCCACGAGGAGGCGCCCGGGCCGTGTAACTATTATCCTGGGCCATTCCCAACGTCGGTGAACCTCATCAACGAGGTTCTGACATGTGGGCCCAGAGAGTCATAGTTACTCCCGCCAGGAGTCATAGTTACTCCTGGCTACACCTAGATCCCACCCGTTTGTGCTGCCAACCTCCACCTCCCAGTAGGACTTCCCAGTTGCCAAGGTGTTGAGTCCCAGGACGCTGCCAAGCACATCATATCTCTTCGGAGAATCAGCAACTTCCTGGGTGTCTCCTCCGTCTCTCACTTTGCTACAATCATCAGAGACAACCAGGCGCCGGTGTGCGGTATCTGGGTCCAGCCTCACATCCACTGAAAACCCAAAGTCGAAGGAAAAGGAACAAGCATCTTTCAGAATCAAATCAACCGTGTTTGAGACAGAGTATGAGAGAAAAAAGTGAAATGTACCTTCAAACTTTGTGAATCTCGCAAGTTCTGTGAAGAGAAAATTTGTTTTTGGTCCATTTTATCCACGGTTTGAGTTGTATCACTATAAAGTTAGGTCTTACCAATGGTGGCCAGCTTCTCCAGCTGCTGCTGAATATTTTCAATCATTGTTGTCGCGGTTTCTCTCATGGAGCCAAAAGATAGAGTGGTGTCAAGTTCAATGTACGTCCAGTCTTTCATGACATCCTGAACTGAAAGAGATGGGTACATCTGGAAAAACAGGTTAAAAACACAAGAGTTAAATTAATGACCATAACCTCTCCAGATAATCAAGAAGAAATGATCGTTTATATGTATTTTTTTGATGAGGATTTTGAAACTGATGCAAGCTTTTAAGGTAAAGCTTGCATTTACCTCTGACCTGTAGGAACAGGATGTGATCTTCAAGTGCCGATATCTCATCTAGCTTTGAGATTGTCGTCTCGAGCTTTTAGATTTCATCTTCCAACTCATCTTTGAGGTTTTGTGACTCCTTATTTAATAACCGCAGCTTGTCTTCAAGTGGGTTTAGCGCCTCTGCTTTAGCTGCCTTCACAATGTCAAGCACAGCTGTGAACAGAGCATCAATATCCCACCACTCTTTCCCAACATGCTCCTAAAAAATGAGAAAAATTATGTTTTAAAAATTTCACTTTCCCCCCAAAATGTACCTGTTTTTATGATGTCACACAAAAGTTTGGTTGAATATCTTTCTTGCGACACTGATACACTAAATGACTGAAGACTAGACAATGCTGAGTACAGTCTGGATTTAATGGTATAATTAGGATAATGTCTTTAGATCTTCCTTTTGTTGAGTAAATCTGCTCCGGCACATAGGCACCAATCTTCTCAATACAGTATGCTTGAAATTGTGGAGACGGGACACAGACTGTTCATTCCCCTTTTAGATTTGGCCATGTTTAAGAAAGTTGTGTTGGTTGAGTTGAGTAGGAGAATTGAGTGTGAGTTGTGTCTCAAATTCTCTTTGCCAATCCTATTGAATGGTGTTTGAATCACCAAAACATACTGGGAGTTTAACAACCCCAACATCATGGCACTTGAGCCTTATTCTCAAGTGCCATGATGATTCCCAGTTTGGCCACACACTGTTGTAGGTCAGCATCAGATCCAATACTTGTCACTGGCACTAAAACCACTACTAAGCAGATTCAAAAGGTGTTCAATGGAGTCATATCCAGGACAGCAGGAAGGCCAATCCTTCATCCTCTCTCCCAAATTCTGAAGCTGAGCACTGATACTTGATGGCCAGTGGTTTAGGTTGCCTCCAATGCTTAGGGTTTTTCCAGGGAGGTGAATGCCACCTCACACCATCCAGCTATTTCAGGCAAAGATTTATTAGCATTGGAGAAGATTTTTCAGGGTTTGCATGGTTATAGCCCAAGTACTAAACTCTGCAGCTCAACATGTAGATGCATTTCGCTTATAGTCATCAGACTATTTCAATGGTTATAGATGGACTCTCCAACTGTGTGATTAACTGTAAAGGAGTTTTGTTACCTTGATTTATCAGGGTAAATGCTCAGCAAGTCTGAAACTTCAGAATTTGCTCAGGGGGTGTGCAATTTTTCTTTTTCCTTTATTTTGTGACTGGCATCTCGGACTTCAACCAAGTGGTTACAGTTTGACCTCGTTTGTTATACTCGTACCTTACAACTCTTCAGAGCTTCATTGATCTCATCAATCTTTGCTTTCCTTGTCATGAGTCTCTCTGGTGACTGCGTCTTGGTGTTCTCGATTTGATCCTGTAGAAGACAAGAGCAAATCTTGCCAAACATCTTTCGTATTATTTTAAAAATGTTCCTCTGTAACTGTGACCTCAACTGTTGTTCATCTACACAATTCGTATTTGTTCAGCATATTGCAGAAACTTATAGTCAACACTCATATGTCTTTAACTGAATCAAGAAGTTTATACCTTTTTCTCTTGCCATTCCTCTTCAGCAGAGACAACTTCCCCATGGTCTCCATCCAAACATCGAGCGCAAACACATGTTTGTCGCTTCCTGCAGTAAAGCTCAAGTGGGCATCCATGAGTGGGGCAGGCCCTGTTGTCCAGGTTCTCCACAGGTTCTACCAGTTTGTGGCCCTTCAGTCTTTTAGCTGAATAATGGTTCTCCAAGTGGGTTGAACAAAATGAGGCCACACACACGAGGCAGGACTTTTCAGCCTTCTTCTTGGGCACTGTGCAGGCATCACAGGGCACCTCGCCGGCGGCCCCAGTAAACGTCTGGCTCTGTGTGTTTTTCACCTCTTGGACAATGTCTCTCAGGACATTATTCACCTTAGGAGCTTTCCTCAGATGCTTTTTGCAAAGAGGACAAGCATCGTCAACTTGAAATGAGGCGATGCTGAGCTTTATTTATTTTTACTTATTCATTTTGTTTAAAGATTCCAAAGGTGAACTGTGTGGACCCTGAACTGTGGTGGTTTGACTAGTTTTCCTGTTGAGAGTCTGAACAAAAAGAAAGTAGTCAAAAAAGCTGATTTTTATGCGACAAATCTCTTGATTCTTTATGAAACAGAAGATAATTTCTTTTCAAACTACTTGCCCTGAGCATGAAAAAATTAACAATAAACAAGTGTGAAATAAGATAATCCCCATTCCTAAAAGTTCCAAAACAAGTGTTAGAAAAGATTAAACACAAGAAGTTTACAAAAGCAGAAGTAGAAAACCTAGAGCAGAGGTTTACCTTCAGGTTGCTGAGCCGCTCCGTTAGCAGTGTCCGCCCTGTTCTCTCTACTCCCACCTAGTGAATGATCCTGTTCTTCCCTTCTGACTTCCTACTTGTGCTAAGTTTCATTTCTATATAATAGGTCAATTCAGACACCTCCTTTATTTATTGACAGATGCTGGTGTACAACTGAGCCATCGTCATTTATTTGCATGTTGCTGAGTGTTGCCTGTGTAACGTACACAGTCACTATAAAGCCCATTCCACAGAAAACCAAAGAGTTAATGAGGTCTGTACAGTTTCGGTTGTGGAAAGTAACACATTAACCACTAAGGACTAAAAGCATACCGATCTTTTGATTGATAGATTATTTGGAGAGCACAATATATATGTAAATATATGACTAAATAGAAACAACAAAATTTGTTTTTTAGTGCAACTCTGAAGAGTAGCATTTTTCTTAGGAAAATATTTAAATGTTTAAAGAGGAATAAAAGAGATTTGCATACTATGAAATTGCTATTTTCAGGGAGGGAAAAATTACACAACGAAGGCCAAAAAGAATCCACAACTTTTTGACAATTTTGTCAAGAAGAGATATTTCTACCACTAAACCAGATAAGATGACTTCCTAGCAGGGCTTAAAGTAAAAAAAAATCCTGAGCCTGAAACTTATAGTTATGACAGAAATTTACTATAGAGTTGCTACTGCCACAGTTTAATAAAAAGTGTCTTTGTTTGAACAGTGCAAACAATTGCTTCTAACAATACAATTAAGAAGATAAACATTCAAACTTAAATAAGACTTCAGTATATTTCAACTCAAAACAAAATGTAAAATGTCTGTGCCCTAAAGGTTTGCCTTACAGGTTAAAATCCCTCAATATTAAATAAGAATCATTTTAATCAATGTTTTAGCAAGTAACTTAGAGAGATGGGAGAGGGAGAGATAAATTAAAGACATACTCCACCTACAGGGGGTTTGATTGCTACACGTTTCTCAAAAAGATATACGAACCACTGGTTCTTTTCATTAAGGTGCAGAAACCAGCCACATGTCTCTCTCCGTCTCTCATGGAAGGTGCAAAGTCATCTCAAACTCCAAAAAAAATAAAAACCTTTCCGAGTTCCTACATTGCAGAGGTGCGACGAATAAGATACTGACACACATCTGCACAATCCACACCAAAGAACTATGTGGCACACAGATAGTACCATTAGAATCGGTTTATTTCAAGCAATGGCTCGCTTTATTTTTACTTACTGCTTTCAGTTAAAAGGCACATTCTTTTGTCTGATAACTACGACTGACTTTATTTTTGTAATTTCTGTACAAAGACAAAGCTAACAGGTTGTTTTTTTTTCTTGTTTTGTTTTTCGAGACCAATATAACTTTTGAGTTTCTGAAAGTAATCTTCAGGGTTGTGAAGCGAGCGGTTTGTCAAAGCTGCAGATGCACAACCTAAGGAAGGGACAGTGAAATCCAACTAAAGTGTTCTAAATTATTTCCTTCCTGGCTGGTGAACAGAAAACCCAATGTGTCAAATTTTAGCAGTTCAACTGCTCATTCCATCACTTTCATTTGAAAATAAAGCTAAAAATAAATGACACAAATTCCTATCATAAGACTTCTTCTTCATACTCATGCAAAAATAGCACTTTTCCTCTCATTTGACAGTAACTCTTTCGACAGAAGCGTATGCATGTGGAGATTTTAAAACAACCCCCTCCCTCACACCGATTTAAGCATGGGCGCCTGTATAAATATAGTTTTTCTTCTGAAAAAAGAACCATCTTTGTTTACCTGTTTCCTCTCAGTCCTCTTTACAACCGTCTCAGTAAAAAGTTCCCCCTCCTCTCACCCCCAATTTTTAATTTTCAGTTCCCAGACACAAACATCCGAGCACGTTTACCAAAAAAAAAAAGAAAAAAAAAAGATGAGAATATTTCTACAATATGCGGCACAGTGAAACACTCTGAGGTGAGGTGGGTTGAGAGGAAGACGTACGGAGGAATAAGTAGTGTTATTGTGTTTTAATACAATTAAATTTAGTTCTATTTCCAAGGCTGGAACACAAGTTGTCAGGCTTGCATAGAGGAAAAAAAAATAAGCCAGGGACATTTCTTACATTCATATTTTTCTCTTTGTCACCTCTAATCCCAGCTTGGGGAGGAAGGAGAAGTAGGCGTCGCTCTCGGCTATCAGCAGCTTCAGCTTGGGGATCCAGCTCTTTCGCACCACGCGGTGGGCCTTGGTGTACATGTCTGCTGCGATGGTGTTCATCTCGCTCTCTTTGAAACTCGTGGCAAAATTCTGGCAATAAACTGAGACAGACAAGACGCAGTTAGGCTTGCTGGAGAAACACCTGTCACGCTTTAACCTGATTAAAGTGCTGCACAAAGGGAAGCACAAGTGAAAACACTTGGGGTTCCCTTGATTTTATGTGGAAAGCTGTATTTAATCTGAAACTATCAGATTAAATTACATTTTTATTTTTTAAAGAAAACTTTACAAAGTCTGACTTTAAGCTCATTTATCAATCTGTCACTGTTATAATGTCAAGCTAAATTTCACACTCCCACTTAGGCAGACGCTTGACTTTTCTACAGATGTAACAGATTCCTTTTTCCATCCAGCGGTTTTGGCGCATCGCCAGCGTGCAAAGGTGCAAGTAGGTGGGACAGCTTGAATCGCTGCTTTTTCCCCACAAATGCTAAGAGATGAAAGAAAACAGTCAGATTGAAAACTGTCGGTTTGGGAATTCTTTCAGTAAAATATTCAAGTCCCACCCTCACTGAAAAACATAATGATAAAAAATATATATATAAATATTTCGCACAGAGCACGTAGTTCCTTCAATTTCCTTTGCGATAATATCTTCAAATAGGTACACAGACTTCAGCTCTGTTTGATCATGTTTCTGCTCCCATCATATGTTCTTGAAAACAATTTTAGAACAGAATATTTGTGCATTGAATCTATGTGTGTTAAACTACAATGACTAAAACTAGAAGTCAGTATTTTCAGGTGCTCTAGGTCATAGGTCAGCTGACACAACTGGAACAAAATGACTACATAGAGCTTTGTTAAGACTTCTTGACCTATTTTATCTATGTATTGATCCAGATATCAGACACTCACTTAGCCTTCTGTTAACTGACAGCTATGGAAGAAGAAAGAAAAACCCCTCCTAAAGATAAATCTCCAAAAATACTGAACTTATCTCTTTTTAAAACCACAGTTAAAACATTGGGGTGACGCTGAAAATGGGAAATCCCACAGACAATCCTTTGAGTCACACTCACTAGTAAAATGAGATGGAAAATTTCTGGATCTTCTCAGAACAACTCAAGACTTTGCTGTTTGATGGAGTTTAGTAGATTGCATGTGTGGCTTGTAACATTGGATCATTTTTCTGCATTAAAGCCTGCTTTTATATACAACCAAATTCTCAAGGTAATTTACACTCAGGGGTTCTGGTCGGGTTCTGAAACTGGTTAACGGACCGGGTGGAGCACAGAAACAAAATGAATGAACTCCAAACGTACAAAAGACGAGACGAGATGCCAACCAGTTTTTTCCATACATGCTAGGCTACATGACGGTGCGGCATTATCTCTATGGCTAACAACGGTTAGACGCATACTTTTTCCATAAAGCAATACGTTTCTAATTATACTTACTTATAAAGTATATGAACGTTAGTCTTCTTTCTTGATAAAAACTGTTCGCTGCAAATCCGCGGTTACACCGAGCTGCCAGTCGTTATGACTGACAGCTGCTATTCTTTGTTCCTCGTTAAAGGTTACGCAATAAAATTACAACTTTGGTTTTCAACCTTATCCGTTTCTGCAGCCGACCGTCCAGAGTTCTGTGAGCATTTTTAGAGCGAATCAAACTGAATAAGATCAATATTAAGCTACCACATGTCTGTTTTTTATTTATTTATTTTTTTGTCTCGCTTTAAAGGAGCACATTGGTCGTTTTTGCTAAGGCTAGAACTGTAGGTCAGCTTCTCTCTTCCGGTCCTCGATATTCGCGGTCTTCGAAGGAACCGAATGCAGACCCTGAATTCGGACAGCTTTTAACATAAGTTTAGGAAACGTGACTTATTAGTGAGAACATAGAATTCAACGGTTTGGTGCCTATGACGTGTGAATGGACGTCATAGACGTCAGGGTCTTTATCTGCACTATTTTCTTTTCAAACCCTCACTTTGCAGTCCTTTTGTCGCAGAGCCCGGATAACTTGCAGTTCATCTTGCGTTACAGCAGAAAACTTCAAGCTTTTCCTCTTAGTCAAGTCTACAGTGATTATGGATAGCGAAATGACCCAAATCGTCACTATCAGCATCCTGAGGCTTATGGTTCATCCACTTTTCTTGAACTTAACCTGGATGGAGTGGATGCGTTTGGCAACTGGAGATCCTGCTCGCACCACCACCTGCATTCTGGTGAGGATTTTAAAAGACATCTTGGAGCTTTTTACAACGAACGCTCAAGTTACTCTTCCAAAGGACTGCCGCACTGCTGAAGCCATTAAAGCTATTGTTGGCAACAAGGTGCCTGAAGCCTTCGCCAAGGTCATCAAGGTTAACGGAGATATCCGAACCAAGCACACTGACAATTTAAACAACCTTATTGTCAAATATGTGGTGGAGCGAGTCAATTCTAACGTAGACTCTGGCTCTGACGACAGCAGCTACGTTGATCATCTGATCAGCGATATGGTTGACGAGATCAAAGTGATGGTTAAGGATCTTGTTGTCAGACTACATGCATCTTGTAAGGAATCCAAGAAAGCCGTCCGCCCAGTTGAGCCAACATCGATGCTCAAACGTCTGAAAGGGAGGATCCAGGGATTTTTCACCAAGTTCACGCGAAAACATTCATCTAGGGTTGCTCCAGTGAACCCACCGAAAATCCCAGAGACTTCTCCCACCATGGCCAAGAAAACTACGGCAACCGTGGTTCCTCCAGCAATCTTGTCAACAAAAGATTGCTCACCTCAGGAGACCTACGTTCCTTCAGATAATGTGTCAGATGTCATAGATCTAGAAAACTATCCAGAGATCCCGTCAACCATAGACTCTGAGGAATTTGAACTGGAGCCAAGGTATAAAATCATACTCAGGGAGGCCTTTGTTTATCCTCTGCAGAAAGAGGATTTCGAGCCAGAGCCCAGGTATGATGAGATCACACCTGTGGAACCGTTCATTTGTCCAATTGAGTCATTTTAAATTTATTTAATTGTTTGCTTAGTAGTTAGGTTTTTAAATTGCTTAGGAGTTAGTTAGGTGTTTTTTATAATTGTTTGCATAGGAGTTAGTTAGGTCTTTTTAAATTGCGTAGGAGTTAGGTGTTTTTTATAATTATTTGCTTAGTAGTTAGGTTTTTAAATTGCTTAGGAGTTAGGTGTTTTTTATAATTGTTTGCATAGGAGTTAGTTAGGAATTAGATGTTTTTTTATAATGGTTTGCTTAGTAGTTAGGTTTTTAAATTGCTTAGGAGTTAGGTGTTTTTTATAATTGTTTGCATAGGAGTTAGTTAGG
>CAEGAF010107426.1:0-16068 GCA_903067075.1 Micropoecilia bifurca | reverse complement strand
GTGTAGTTGGTGCTTTTAATCAGTTTTCAGTTAACTAAATTCAAGCCTATGGAACACAAAAGGTCACTAAAACCACTGTCCTAAAATTTTTCAGAAAATTGCAAGAACTGCATCGAATCGTATCGCTCAACAAATATCGTGATACATATCGTAATCGTGACCAGAATATCGTATATCATATCATATCGTGAAATTATTGTATCACTACACCCCTAATTACAATTTAGTCAGAATCAGTTTTGAAGGGATAAAAATAAATGGTACAGTCACATGTCTGTGAAACATTGGTAAATACACAGAGAAGCTTAAAAATCGACCCCTCAAAACATTTAGTTCCAGCCTCTCTTATACAGCGTCGTCTTGAGCCTTTTACCACACAACTGCTGAACATTCCCACAACAATATGGTGACAGTTTTTCTGGACCTTTTCCACTGTTGCTTTTCGATAAGGCTGTTCTGTTTTTCTTCACAGTGGGAGACTCTGTGCCGGGGATTCACTCTCACAGTCAGAGCTGTGACAGGGTTTGCAGGGTTACTTTTGTCTAGAGAGCACAAGAGGCAGAACAAGACGAGATAACATATGTTGTAGAAATCCATGTTTTGTGAGAATGTCTCCTCAATTACTGGTTTAGCTCATCAAAATCACTCAACTGCAACATACAAGTCAGGTTGAAACAACACTTACACACACAAATTTTCTTTTTACACATGGAATAAAAGTAACAGACCATGAAAAAAGTCCCAAATCTAATTTTTATTCAAATTCAGATTATTGATCACAAAGTGAAATTACATGTCTCTAATTCTGACTTTGGTCTGCTTCTGTTTTCTCCTCAATCCCTGTAGACTCGTTTTTTTTCTTTTTCAACACTTCCTTTAGTTCACTGGTGACAAGGAGGTTGTTGGTAAGGAATAATTTCACTGTTCTAGTGGGGACGATGTTGTCCACACAGAGGTTTATGTAGTCGGTCACACGCCCAGTAATGGCACTGATGTCCTCTCCACATGACTGGCAAAGAGCAATCCAATCTTTAACCTCAAGAGATGACATCAAGTTGGGGTGAAGCCACAGGCCAACACTGGCATGATACATTAACCCCCCTGTGAAAGGGCAGATTAGATTTGTATAATTGTTCTATATGACTTATAAACAATCTGTCCCTGTTAGCTGTAGTTTCATAATAATGACCACACACACTCGTCTTGAGCTGAACTTTACATAAAAATGACTGGGGTTGTTACAGAACAAAACCACACACATGCAGTGCAGCAAGATTTGCCTCCTTTCCTCCAAAATCTCTTTTCATAGGATCTCCCAATTTCCCCACACTACCGGCCCAAGTATGCAGCTCAGGGTTTTCAAAGGGAGTTGTGCCTATAAAAGAGAGTTACTCCCTTGTTCATGATTTCTTTAAGAGAATGCATCTAAAACGGTTTGTGTTGGTGAAGCTGGGTTTCAAAACAACAAGAGCTTCTGAAAATACTTTGAGGGATTATTAAGGAAGCAAAAAACATGAAGCCAAAAAAACATCTGAAAGCACACACACATGCACAAAAACCTTCAGAAAGGTTTTGCAGACTTTGAAGTCTCAGTTTATTCTCCTGCTGTTCAGCAAAAACTGCACAAATAGTGATGCCAGTAATGTTTCATTTGAGCTTACCTTTAGCTCACTTCAAAATTCAACATGTAGATTTAAATTTGGAAACAAGTTCTGGGATTTGTGCTGTAACAGAGTTTTCTATCAATATGTGAGATTTTCACTGTATGCAAAACCAAAATTGGCACAAGGATTGCCTCAAAAAGCCCTAAGATTAAAAGGATTAAAAGGTTCAGTAGATGTCAAATGGCCCAAAGGATCAAAATTACTGGTACAGTTTAATGAAACTGTTTGCCCCATACAGGTTCCTTCTGTTTTTGATTGTTGTTTTTGTCACATTCAGATACAAAATGTAGTACAAGATAACATAAATGTTGATTTCCTTTATTGCAGGGAGCAAAACCTGCCATCAAACATTTGTGTTGATGGAATTGCAGAATTATTTTATATCAGCCATACTGTGAGTTTTGAAACAAGAGCAGACTAAGGTCATGCCTAGGCCTGTCGCAATAAACGATAAATCGATTAATCGTGCAATAAAAAAACTTATCGCGATAATTTTAATTATCGTGATAAGTGCTGAAATGCGCTGTTTCAGTTGTTTGGGATTCCCCTAGGTAATTTCCCATCAGAAAGCAGGAGGAGAATCCACGCTTTCTGATTGGCTGCCTGTCACATTCAGCGCTAGGCTCCCAGTCGGGAAACCCCTGATTTAGATCAGAGCGGCTACTATGAATGCCTTTGGAACCCCCACTCCCCCCCAACAAAATTTCTTGTTATTGCTTATCGCTGATAAATCTTTAGGCAATTAATCGACCACCAAAATCTGTTATCGCGACAGGCCTAGTCACGCCACAGCATTTCAAGTTGGGTTTTTATCATTGCTCTGCTGCATAATCCAACCTAGGTTGAATTTAAGGTTGCAGGGAGGCTCACTATATTTTCACTTTTGTTGGATATTTGATCTCACATGAAGCGCTAAAACATTCAAAAGAACTTTTAACCCTTTCCCGTCACTTTGTTTCTCATCTGATCTTAAATTGCCTTAGCATAAATTAAGTAAGACGTGGCTGCTGAAGGCTCTCATTCAGATGGTCCGTTCTATTCATTGCATCAAAACTAATCAAAAATAGTCTTAAGAAAGGCATTCCTAATGCTACGACAAAAAATAATGTCTCAGAACTCCAGTATCAAACAGAAGTCGACATCTGGCAAATGCCGTCTGTCCACCTTGACTCATCTGAGCATGAGGCATCACTGATGCAGAGTCCTCCATTCATCATTGGTATCCTGTCAGTGTGGAACATGGCACACACATCAAGTTATGATGGAGTCAGGTCACTGCACAAATGTGGGCACAAATGGTCTCTGGTTTCCTGTTGATGTCTCTCAAGGCCTCCCTCATTCTCCCATGACCCATTATCCTCCAGAAGGGATAAAGGAAAAGCTGGAGCTGCGCAGCCAGCTCAGGTTGTTGCTTCTTTTTTTGGTTTCCCTCAGTCGCTGCACTCAGTTACGTTTGGCTAAACTTGCTAACTAATTGGAGGCAATTCCAATCCAGAAACATCGGAGTTTATTTCGAACGATGTTTGAGTAATGCTTAAAATGTCATTGCGTCGGAACAGACGTCGGCCATTACTGACACAGAAAATGGAGGCCACTGGCCTTCTTCCTGTGTGAAACATGTATTTAGAACAACATAGCTAAAGGTGTCAGGTGGCTTTTAAGATGGATATATATTTTCCTATTTAGCTTTTAAAGAATCAGATGAAATATATTTTTTATTTGTAATATCAATTTAATCAGTTTACTCAAGTTAGCGAGATGACCTGTCTACTAAGTACCTAACAAGTCACGTTATTTTTCTATTTAAATACATTTTTTAATGGTTTATGACAAAAGTAGTATTTTATGGAGTGCTGTGACGTAATCAAACCATTTGGAGTTTTATGTTTCAGTGAAATTGCTTAAATGGAACTTTCCTAGATCAAAGACAAAATGTACGACAAAAATAATGTGCCAGACTAACAAAAAAT
Organism: Micropoecilia bifurca; assembly: GCA_903067075.1. Lineage (NCBI taxonomy): Eukaryota > Metazoa > Chordata > Actinopteri > Cyprinodontiformes > Poeciliidae > Micropoecilia > Micropoecilia bifurca. The sequence goes on along the minus strand of CAEGAF010107426.1, from coordinate 12,434 downwards.
ATTAACTTTGAGATTAAAGTTGTAATAATATGAGAATAAAGTCTCGATGATGCAGGAATAAACTCAAAATACTACTAGAATAAAGTGGCAACACTAAGAGAATGAAGTAGTAATTTTATAACTCCTGCACTAAAAAGATGACTTAATAAGAGAAATGTTGAACCTTTCGTGAAAGTTATATTTGATCAGTTTCATAAATACGGTATACTTAATATTTTAACACATCAGCATCAAATTGTCATCAGTAGTAGGACTTTGATACAGTCTCACAAACTACTGAGTATTTTGAAGAAAGAATCACCGACTAGACTGGTCATAACTCTATAAAAACTTTGTTCTCATTAAAACAATTTTTTCTATTAATTCCATGATTTTCTAATGGCAATATTGTGCCTTTGTGCTAATATTATTTTAATATTAGCACATAATTTTAAAAAATTCTCTTAGTCTGGCCTTGTCGTAAAAACATCCCCTTTTTTCTGATAATAATTGAAGCAGACTTTAAAACACTATGATAGCCTGTGTGACACAATCAGTTTTTTTTGTCATTTTTCTGTCTCCTGTAGAAAAGCACCAAGACGGCGATGGAGTTGGGCAGGACGTTTGGCACCCTTTTCTCTGACATCTCCTTCAGGCAGAAGCTGTTAGAGACAAAGACGCAGGAGGAGTTTAAGGAGGCTTTGGTGTTCCAGAGGCACCAGCTCACAGCGGCCAACCAGCAGCCCATCGCTCTGGGGAAGAAGGAGACTGTCCCCCACAGCCACAAACCTCTCAAGGTGCAAAAAGTCCCCTTTCAAAAACAAGGGAAAAAAGTACAAAAATAGGATATAATTTTCTTAAAATAAGAAAAATTATTTGCCAACAGAACATGAAAATGTATCTTGTCAAGAATGTCCAAAACAAGAAAAAAAATCTAACCGTTATGAACCTGTGAATATCTTAAAATTTGTGTATTTTTACTTAAAACAAGCCAGTTTAACTTGTACAAGTAAGATATATTATCTTATTTTAAGAAATATATTCTCAAGTAAAGAAAATGTTACTTAACACTGAATTTCTTGAAACTAGAGATATAATTTCTATTAGCATGTTTTTTACAAATCCAGCTGGATTCCTTTGGATTTTGAAGAGATTCTGAAATACGTGTAAAATGTAACTAATCATAAGTAACGATGTGGCAGTTACATCTTGTTCTGGTGGTTTTGCAGGTGACTATTGGGGGAAAATAGGATTTTGGGTAGAATTTACACATTTTGTAGTGAGATTTTATTCCAACATTATTAATTATTCCAAGCAAAATGAACATCTACATTTAGTTTCCTTCTTAGTTTATTATTTTTCAACTTTCTCTTCAACAACTTGAATCCCTAATGCATGTTTAGCTAAAGTGTTTAGACACCACAAACTATTTAGCGTTTTGTCACACAACAACCACAGTCTTCATGGTATTTTGTTGGGATGATGCATCATCTCAAAGTGATGGACGCCTCTGATTTTCTATTATTGATGACAGTTAATAGTATGTTCAGGTGAGTCCAGAGCAAAGTGAACACTTTATAGAAACAACATTCAGTACTTTATGCATCTGGGGAGCTAATATTTCTTTTTCAAACTCACAGTTTGGATGCAGAGCGTCTGGAAACATAAATGTATTTAGATGAGATACTTGAGTTTCTGGTGTATCTTGACTTTGACTCTTGATTCTCATTTTGCAGTATCCTGTTTTATTTTGGTACCGTCTGCTCTGTGTCCTTATGTCTTGTTTTCTTCAATTTATTTATTTCTTCCTATCTGACTTTGTATTTGAGTTATTACTGTGTTCAGTAGTGTTGTGTTTGTGTATTTTTCTCTAGCCTTTTGTCTGCGGACACATATTTTTCAAGTTTGTGTTCACTTATTTAACCTTATTTTTGTATTTAACATATGTCCTCCATGTCTGTTTTGGGTCGTCCTGAGAGCCACTAACATTTTCACAGGGACGGTTTTGTGTGTATCAGTGTTGGCGTTTTTCATCAGACATACATTTTTTGCTTTTACACTGCAAAAGCACAAAATATTACCAATTATTTTTTGTCTGGTTTCTAGTGCAAATATCTTGGATCACTTGAAACAATTAATAAATAACTTTTTAGCAAGTTATGTGAGCTTGTTTCAAGCCAATAAGTCGTTAATATTAATATAAAGTTCCATTGGAAAATGATTTCAATTATTACAAGACATTTTTCCAGTGTTAAGTGAAATAATTTGCCAATGGAACTTGTACTTTGTATTAATATTAAGTAATTATTGACTTGTAACAAGCTCAAATATCTTCCAGAAAATATAATTTTAAGTTAGTACACTTAAATTTACACAAAAGAGATTTGCACTAGAAACTAGACAAAAAATACTTGGTAGAAGTTTGTGATTTTGCTCACAGGTCAAAAGGTTCAAGTTCATCTGATCAGAGCACATTCTTCCATGTTTGCCGTTTCCTCCATCGTTTGTGCCAAACTGTATGCAGCCTACTTTATATTTTTCTCCTAGGTGTGATTTGACACTTTTACAAAAAGGCCAGATTTGTGGAGTCCATTAGTAATTCTCGTCCTGTCAGCGGATGCTCCCGCTTGTGCTGTGGATCTCTGCAGTTCCTTCAGCCTTACCACCTGCCTCCTGGCTGCTTCCCTGATTAATGTTTTCCTTGCAATACTTGTCAGTTTCAGGTAGACTGCCATGCCTTGGTAGGTTTGCCACACGCATTTCATTTTCAGATGATGGATTGAGCAGTGCTCACTGAGGTCCCAAACCTTTCTTTAACTTCAGAAGTCACCTAATTAATAAGTAGAGGTGACTTCTGAGGGTGTTTTCATCTGACATCTGATAGTCCAGTAGACTCGGTTCAATTGGGACCAAAGTTGCAACATTTGTTACATTTTCAGCTGCTGTGGTTTGCTTTCACACCGCACCGAGTCAAACAGGCCAAAGCTGTTCATAGCTCTCACTTTCTGCACCATAACAACTAAAGGAAACAACAGAGAAATCTCTGAAGACACTGAGCACAACTTTCATTTTCAGAAAATGGAAGTCATTCTTTTTGCGCTATGGTCCTCTTCCTGCTTTTGGTGTGTTTACCGTTCACAAAAGCATTCGAACTGTTCCGTAGTTCACTTTAATCGAACTGAGACCTAGATATTTGGCAGACCAAAGCTCCTCAAATGAACCAGATGTTTTAGACAGAGTTGGATTAAAGCAGACTGAACAGATGAGTGCAGCCAGTGTTCACTGCCTGCAACACTGTGAACACTTTTACAAGCCACTGCAGCTCCAACTTTTCTTAAAGCTCTTCTAGTGGCGCCTCATCCTCTCATACCACCTGTCACCTTGTCCTGCTCACTCAACTGGCTTTACTCATTCGTCTTTTCTCTCCTCTTAATCAATCAGCATCAACTTCTGTCAGGCCTCCTCAGTGGGTAAATGACCTTACATCTCAGTCCTGTCAGAATCCACTCCACCCCTTAGCTACACAAACGCCCACACACACGCGCGCCAGAGGGGCTTTATTCAATTCCACGGACCAACACCACCTCCTAATGTTACCTTGACAGGCCATGGCTCCTAGACATTTCCCTCATTTTTTGCTTTTTGTCCTTCCTTGTTTTTTTTTTAGTAACTCAGGATTTTGCTAGGTATTTATCCCAGGTCTAAAGGACTCAGTGCCACTCGGAGAGAAAGATTGGCACTGAAATTTAAAAAAAAAAGTAAAGATAGAAAAAGGTTTGGGCGGGGAGAGGAAATTTGAACCATAGCAGTGGTTGGAGCAGGTACAATCAACAGCAAAGCGATAGTTAAAAAATAAGTCAGCAGAAAACTGCCTTCTCATTCCTTCACATCAGACCACCCACAGCAAACCACTTCCTCATACTTAAAAAATAAATAAATGCCAAATTGTTGATGCTTTTCCTTTCCATTGCCTCACTTTTGACCGTTCGGAGCGAATGGTTAACAGGTGGACAGTAATTCCCTCTCTGAGACTTTATGTTTATCACACATGAGCCAAAAGCCGGTGATCATCCCCCGCCCCACATCGAGACACACACTCACACGTGTAAGTATGCGTGGCCTTATAAAACCAGCAAACACAAAGGGGAGCAAAATGCTGATGCTGTTTGTTTTTATGTTCTTCACGTCGAGCTAAATTGCTTCGTTCTGCAAAATGCCATCAAAACTTTTTACGATGACAAATGAGGCAGGAATGATTATCCTGCTCCCATAATTCCGCCCCTCCTTTCACTTAACTGTGTAAAGTCATGCTTAACAGGGAAATTAAACACTGGCTAATTGGATAATTTGGTTAATAAGCTCAATCAGGACTTCACATTTGCTCCATGGCTGGTGCAACCTGAAAGCTCATATTTTCAAGGAGCTCTCTCCCCGTCGAATCACGTGGCTGTCGTCGAGCTAATTCCCTTTCAGACCGCTCTAAAATTCACCATGTCCTCCATTCTGGACTTCCGCCGTCATCGCTCTGTCATCCTTTATCATTCTGGGGACAGAGATCTTTCTGGTGAACGGGCGCCTTAATGTGACTATGCCGCTTCACTCACCTTGTTGTGGATTACAGAACTTTTGAGGGCTACCTCATTACAGCAGATGACTCAGATTGGGGGCTTAAATAATCTCTGAGAGCCTCGTTTGGAGTTACCAGTGTCTTTTGTGAGTCATCAAATAGGTAGTTTCAATCAAAATCCGACACAGTCCACATTTAGGGCACAGAATGCTAAAAACATCCAGAGTTAGATTCAGCCTCTGGCCTTCAGTGTTCTTACAATTGTTTTATGAGGGCAGTGTTATGTAAAATCAACCTTTTTTAGCTTTACATAATCTTATAATGTCATTCTTTCATCACAAACAAACATAGATTGTTGCCTTGACTCTTTCTTGGATGCTTGAGTAATTTTTTAATCTCCCTTGGCAACCATTAAGCTGCACAAAACACCTGGAAGGACCTAGCTCCGCCTCCGAGGATGAAGGTCCTCCCCAGAGCTAAGGTCTCCACGCTTCCAAGCTTCTGCCTCACAGAGCAGCTCCTGCACTCTGCTCCTTCAGACTAGCCAGCAGGAATTGGCAACAGCTGGTGGAACTACACATCTGCTGAGCTCAGTGCTACATCTCAGTAAAACACTGGTTAAAAAAAACATTGTTAAAGGTTTAATAAACAAGAAGAAGTTTCTTAAAGAAACAGAGGCAAAATTTCAAGGCATTAAATCAAAGTCAAATTTCTTTTAAGTCATATTTGACATATAAAGCATTTTTATAACAAATGAAGGTTGTACTTGATTGTGCTTTAAAATGGCATCCATGTTATGAATACATAATTCTGCCCATGTAAGTCACAAAGTAACTGACTAAAATAATTTAGTCAGTTGAAATAAATATGTGAATTTCTTTTCCCCCATCCCCTAATACTTGTAAAAACCTCATATCTGAAGCATTTCCAGCATCGTTCTTTGATGCATTGTTTGGCGAATACAAAACCAGGAAAGGGTTCTTATCTGACATCTGATACTGACTTCTCTGACACTTTGTCCCTCTTGGAAACAATTCAGAGGTGAAGAAAATGGAAGCATGTCTTCAAAAGTGTTGGCAGCACTCATGTCACCTCTCTTCATAATGACAAGCTAACTAACTTTAGCTAACTATCTTTAGCTAAGTTAGTGTATTTTCATTTTATGTTTTCAAATCCAAAAGGATCCAATAATAAAAATTACATTAAAAGAAGGCCTGCTCCAAGATCATGAAATTTTGACCCCAAGCCGATTTACTGTTTTGTAAAAAAGATCTCTGCAGAGGGAGAAACCTCACACAAAAGATTTGTCATTTATTCTAAGAAATTACAGAACATATAGCAGTAAGAGTAAATCCCAAACGGGGGATTGGTATACTATCTAGTGGCAAATCACAAACAGTTCCTCACAGCGTCACATGGGAGAGTAACGTTGTATTGATTTTCAAAGAGATTGGGCTGAAATCCTGTGGATTGGAAGACGATGGGCTTCTGCTGTGTTACCATTTGACTGTGAGGTCTAAACACAGATGGACTGAAAATAACATTCTCTAAAATACTCCAGGAACATATTCACAAACAAAGTTAGTACAATGTGGTGCCAGAAAGATTTAATGAGATGTCAGTCAAAGACTCAAATATTTTGGAGGTTTCACAACTTTTGAAACACACAGCAGCCATATTGGCTACAGGTGTCATAAACTAACATGTAGTTTGACATGCATCACAAACTACCTGTTATGACACCTTCTCAGAATTTGTGATTTTCAATGTCTATTGAACCAAGGATGCTCAACTAAACCACAACATTCCACAAAACATTTAGGGGAAATGTAGTTTTCATCTTCTTTTCCGTCTTTTGAAACACAAAACCCACAAAACAAACAGCAAACATGAAGTTCTGGTCCAACAATGTTAGTTTTCATCTTTAAGTTTAATAATGATCTGTACATCTGATATACTAAAGTAGTGCCTTTCAGTTTCATGCACATCTAAGTCATATCAATGACATAATTTGATTAAATATATTTTTTAAAAATAACAAAAAATTCCTTTCTTCACTCCTCCTTTCACTTAACTGTGTAAAGTCATGCTTAACAGGGAAATTAAACACTGGCTAATTGGATAATTTGCTTAATAAGCTGTCGTCGTCGTCTTCTTTGTGGTTTTCACTGGTGGCAAGATCCGGTTGTTGCTCTTGTGACTAGTGTGAGGTCAAAAATGTATTTCCACTTTAGTTCTGGAAACTAAACCAATTTTGATAGGGGAAAATACCAACCTCATCCTAGCGCCAAAACTTTTTATCAAAAAACAAGATTTTTTTTTTTACATAAGTGTTTACGTTAAGCAAATTTATTTTTGAAATGTCAAATTTCACAGCTTTAGATGATTTAAGGGCCATCAGCTATAGATGATCTGAGGTTTCCCAAAATTCAAATCATGACTTTTGGGGGGAAAAAAATAAATGAACAAGACACATCACCCTAACACAGCCCATCTTGAGGCAATAAAACGATGTGAATTTGACTCCCATTATTCCAAAACACTTAAATTGCTAAGAAAAAGAGGGCATGCAAAGTGGCACGCACTTTTAAACGATGTGATGAAATGTTCAACAAAATGCACTTGATTTCATGGTTGTTTTTAATGTTGCCAAAATACTTAGAGAAGCCAAGTTGAATACACACATATAGTCCACCACACACAGACAAACCCATGTGAACAAATGCACGTTTACGTCACTGCCTTGTTAAAGCTCTATCCTGGTTAAGGACAACTAGATACCCTCCATTTAGCAAGAAAGAAAAAAAAGATATTGAGTGGATGTCCAAACACACCAGAACTTTTTAGTTTTTTTCCAAGTCTCCCTCTTTGCTTTTTTCCCACCATGTAGACTTAATTAATAAGAGTTTTCTTCGAACTAATGTTATGACATGTCAAGTACCTAAAGGCTCTAATCTGAGGTGCTGTTAATTGGTCATTTCTGAGGCTTGTAACTCTAATGAACTACTCCTCTGCAGTAGAAGAAACTGTGTCTCCTGGGGCGTTCCTCGTGAGACACATTTTATCACAGTGTTTGATGATTTTTTTTTTTATAACTGCCCTTTGAAAACATTTTAAAGTTCCTGTAATTTTAGCTGACACTAAATATCTTAAAGATATCTTGAGATTTCAAATAACTTAGTTAAGAAATGCCTTTAAATGAATTAGGACGATGGTGGAACAAAGTTGTTTGTAGATCTATGAGCAATATCATCACTAAACTAAATAGTAAATGCTTAAAGGAAGCCAATATTGGAGCATAATTAGATTTTTACATCACCTCAGTGTATGTTATTGGAATTTTACTTGATAACTTTTTTACTTCAGTTATTCATCATAAATGTGAAGTAGAAAAAAAATACTTCATGCTTTCAAGAATTTGAAGCCAGTTGTATGAAACCCATCTTTCTTTTGCAGCCTCTAATAACTAATTATTGATTTGTTTTAAGTATCTAAAATCCTTCCAAACTGGTGACTTGATCTTTCCTCTTTTATCTGCAATTTCATCTGGAGCTGCTGAACTCATTTCCTCCTTTCACTCCTCCCTGTTCGTTTGACATGAAACGCCTCCCAAATAGTCACATACACTGCACATATTCTGTCCATGGACTATGGAGATTTCATAGTCAAGTCTACAGGTTGCCTACATTCCTTGTGGCATATTCCTTCATTTCTCACAATCTAAATAAACTGATGAGCTAGTTGGATGTCTAGGCTAGTGTTTTTTTCTCTGCCATACAACTGTCAGTGCTGCACACAGTCAGTCATGCTAGGCGTTCTTGCGACTAGTGGCACCGACTCCCAACATTATCATCTCTGTGTCACACAAACACAACAGTTCAATGTGAACACCATTTCCTGTCTAGCAGTTTACCACGTGAATCTGTGTGTCACCAAGGACAACAAACATCTGCATTGAATCCACCTCAAATACTCGTCATGTACGTACATGTGGAGCTCCGAGGAGTGAAGCACACCTGAGTACATTGGGGAGCAACATGAGACTGCTACTGAATGTTACTCAACAGGTTGTTGCTAGCTAACCAGCCAACCATGCTAGCTAACCATGCGGCCAACCTTTCATAGCTGGGAGGTTGAGCTATGAATGGTTGAGTGGTTAAAGCCTTTCTTCTACCTACAACACCCAGAATGCTGTTTTTCTGGGTCAGATTTCAGTGAAATTATCAACATTTTGTCAGACATATTTTTGTTGATGAGAAGTCGTTAGCAATAGCTATTGTTATTGTCCAACTAGCCAAATGCCTAGTAGAAAGTATTTGCAGGTTTCCATAGTGGCTTTAGTCTTTGAATATGTATGATAGATTTCAGAGTGTTCCCTGAGATGTTTTAAGTTCAGGATATTATTTTCTAACGCAGTCCATCATTAACAGCGTCACACCTGTATTCCTGTATGCTACATTCAGTCTTTGTGCTGCTCTTTGTTCTCTAATGTTCTCTAGCAAACATCTAAGGCCTTCACAGAATGGCCCTGCATAAACACTCTCTCAGACTTGATGTATTAATTAGATAACTTCCAAAGGCATTTGTTTGCATTGGAATTTATTTGGGGGTATTAGTATAAAGTGGGCTTAACAGAAATGCTGAAATTGTCATCCGCTGGAAAGCTTGTTTTGATTTATTTATTTTCTTTACTTCCTCTTGGCAGTAATGAATTACCGTGCTGACCTACAACATCAATTCTAATAAAACATAAACATGTTTGTAGTTACAGCATAATAAAACGAAACTCTAACAGGCATGATGTTTGCGAGGTACTGTAACTGCCATTACTGTTTTTTATTTCAACATTGAAGACACAGTCCTGGCTTTTCCTCGCCGAGAGACGTTTCCTTGAGGAAAACCTAACCTTTTCCTTTCTCTCCACAGTGTAAAGATTTCTTCAAAGCTGGCCGAGGGATTTATGAGGACTTGCGTCGCAGACTGCCTTTCTACCCTTCTGACTTCACAGATGGTAAGCTGGACCTGGACTTGTAGTGAAAGTGAGTCATTTGTGTTGCTTTGCCCCACCGGGTGCCGCTGGCAGCGCCTCATTTATCTTTCACCCTTTGCCTCGCAGAAAGAGTACTGAAATGTTTTGCATATTTGGTACATCTCTTGGGGTTTCAGGTGTCTTATGCATAGTGCAGCATATTACTATAAAAATCTGTCAAATGTGGAAACAAGCATAAAAGTTTGCATGCTCAACCTTCAGACTGTATGTTTTTCACATTAGCCACTTAAATTTCAGGATGACGCTTATGTTTCAAAATGGCTGCTTTCTGTGAGCCTTTTAAACCTAACTAAATGTTACTTATTTTCACAACTTTCAGAAACTCTGTCACATCATATGTTTTCGCCTTTGGTCCTCATATTCATAAAAACTTAAGGTTATAATATGCAGCATTTTACAGGCTGACCAACAGTCCTCTTCATGGTTAGCATTAGCTTCTGCACATTTTTTGATGTGTAACAGTTTAACGTGCCCACCACTAGAAATATAAACTAATTATTAGAGCAAATGTATATGCTCCATTTCAAAGATGGCCACCAGATAAAGGAAGAAAGATTAAGAAAATATATCACCTCCTTCCCAAAATAATGGCCAAAGTCATTTTATGATTTTACAAAGTCAAAACATGATTTTGGGGAGAAAAATAAATGTCAAAAAGGGATTTAGAACATTCTTTTAGGAAGGTGATATATATTATTGCTAAGGTTCAAAATATAAATATGTATGGTTTGACACAACACACACTCATGTTGTCTGTCCATCAACAAAAATAAGTTAAACACCAAAAAATGATCAATAATTCAAATGTTTATTCTGGGACCATTTATTAATCAGTGCATACCAAAAGTATTCATCAGTGATCAGTATTGACAGTTTTAGAGCCACAATCAATTTCCTGTGTGATCATGGTGGTCATCATGAATTTTTCAGTGGCTAACGTCTTATTTTTTTTCATATTATTTAATTTTATTTATTTTTACAAAAGGAAAGCCGTGCCAAACATCTGTGCCAAATTAGGATCCACATGTGAAAGATTTTTGCTGAAACATCCAATTATCTGTTACACTATCAGCATTATATTTGAGTAAGTTAAACACTACAGTAATCTGTGGTGTCTATTAGAAAATCTTAGCTCTAGTACAACGTGTGTTCTTTTTTTTAGGTATGTCTTTGCTATCCTTGGGTTTCATCCAGGGTTTTGCATCTTGTATAAATAACTCTAAAGTCTCCCACATGCCTCTTTATGTTCAACATTATTATAATATCCCAGGTCATCAACCACAGCATCTCCCTATACCTTACTGATGCAGTCGCTGAAGGCAGGTACTTTCACTGAGTCATCAACTCAGACTCTTTACCCACCGTGTTTGAAAACGGCTACGGTCCAGGTCTCACACACACACACACACACACACACACACACACACACACACACACACACACACACACACACACACACACACTAAATAATACGTTAGTCACAACAAGCAGCTCAGCCTTTACTTTCTCAACACATTTCTGTTTTATTTAAGCTGCAACAGAAGCAACACTTTCCTGACATGTGAGTTTGATCAAATGTTCATCCTGCGAAGGTCATGGAAAGCAGCGATCAGATTAGAGGCCAATTAAAATGTTTGATTCCAACATGAGTTATCCATCATTCATATGGCCACTCCTAAAACGAGATGGATTACACAAACGCAAAATGCATCACTCTGGTTTAAGGGGCAGTAGGTTGTGTAAGCCACAGTAGAATATTCTGACATACACACACACACACACATACACACACACACATACACACACTCTCTGGAGGTTCCTTATTGCAGGGGATCTAAACGATGGATTCTGCTAGCGTTTCTGTCGTTTTTAAATTAAAGTGCTGAGCCTCCTCCGCTTCATTATGAGATGCATATGACTCATGTGTTTGTGTTTGTCTCCCTTCAGGTATAGTTGGAAGTAATAAAACCCTGCTGAAGTACATGACCACAGCCATCTTCCTCTACATCGCCATCCTCCTCCCCGCGATTGCTTTCGGCTCCCTCAACGATGAGAGCACCCGCGGCGAAATCGGTAGGAGCGCAGCCAGCATGCAGACACTCTAATATTCTATCAAACACGGGTCCACAAAGTAAAGTTCCCACTGAGGGCCAGCTGGTTATAACACAGCTAACATTTATGTAGTGTATAAACAGGTCAACATTGATCTAAGACGGTTTTAATGACAAAAAATACCTTTAAAATATTTTTGGACTCACAAAGAGAGTAAAGCTTTGGCATATTCATTTTTTTTATTTTTTTAAAATTTGCAATAAAAAAAATCTTGATTCCATAAAAAAAAAACCTGAAATAACAGATCAAATACAGACTTTAGCTCATTTGCTTGACACAGATGACATTTAGTCTTTTTCTTTTGTGCAGGTGTTAAAGAATAATGAAATAACACTGGCACTGGCAGCTGTGCTGGACAGGCGCACAGCAGACATCAGAACATAACAGTAGTTTCCTATTTTAGTCAAAAGAGGCCAATAACACGAGACTGTGACATTTTTCAGCTGTTTTTAGCTAATCAACCTTTCTGTAAAATTTTAACATTATAAATGTTTTTTGTTTTTTTTTCAAATATATTTTATTGAATTTTTTTCTTTTAGAACATACATTTACAATCAACTTAACATTACAAACATCTGCTTATACACACTCACATTCACTCACGCATTCACCATTCAAACCTGCATTTGTTTAGATCTAAAAATATACAAGACCTTTAAATTAGAACAGAGAAAAATAACATGACAGTAATAGAAACTGTAGACAAGACATCCATTCAAGACATTC
>CAEGAF010107417.1:0-13903 GCA_903067075.1 Micropoecilia bifurca | reverse complement strand
CTGTGTTTGTGTTTCTGTTTGTGTTTGTGTGTGTGTGTGTCTGTGTGTTTTTGTGTGTTTGTTTGTGTCTGTGTGTGTGTGTGTGTGTGTGTGTGTGTGTGTGTGTGTGTGTGTGTGTGTGTGTGTGTGTGTGTGGCGGTTCTGGTGGGTCTGCAGCACCTCAGTGCAGCAGGTCTATGTTAAACAGCGGTGAGATAAAATTAGAAGGTCGTCACGATTCAACCTGTCAGCTGCCATCAGTGTGTGTGTGTGTGTGTGTGTGTGTGTGTGTGTGTGTGTGTGTGTGTTCAGCCTGACTCAGGCTTTGATAATGAGCCACTCAGGCAGCGGCGCTCAGATGGCGGCTGATTGGTGGAAACAGCAGGAAGTTAAACCTTCATCCGGTTCTGCTCCAGGCGGCTGTGGTTCCGGTCCAGATCCTGAGGCTCCCTGTGACCCGGTCAGGTGACCCGGTCAGGCGACCCGGTCGGTTCTCCAGGACTCCTGGAGCTCTGGACCTTCTGCTTCCTGCCTGCAGTTCAGTAATCCTCCAGCAGGGGCTCCGACTGTCGGCCTAGTTAAATCCAAGTGTATTTAAAATGAAGACGAGGAAACTGTTGTCATGGCGATATTCAGCAATAACATGGTGTCCTGCTGTGATGATTCTACAGCTGGTGGGTTTAGATTATTATGGGATGTTGGCTGGAAACTTTCACTCTGTTGATTTGCATCCTAGTCGGTCGCAGCGTCTTCAGCTCTTTCTGTGCTGCAGTTTTCCGTTTCATGTCCATCTCGGTTTTCCAGGGAATGTTGTCCAGATGTTTTCCTTCTAAGACCCCCCCTCCCCCATCCTGCCCCCCCGACCCCCCCGCTCCATCAGGGGTCGTTGAACTTCTGTTTCTCTTTCATAGCTTCCTGTTAAACGTCACAAAATGAGGCCAGCGGATTTGTTTTATTGTTAAAATGGATGTTGGAACATTTAAAATCTTTTGTGATTTCATGTTAACGTTAACATCCTGAAGCTTTTCATGGAACCAGAACCGTTTTCTGGACCCGTTTCTGAGCTGTTAACTGGTCAGAACTGAATTATTCTCCCGGTTCTGTTGAATGGATCTGACCAGAAGCGGTTCTGGTTCAGGAAACAACAATCTCTGGATTAAATCAATAATCCATCCGTAGCGTCTGAGTCCTTCCTCCTCGTCCTCATCGGTCCGTCCAGCAGGTTCTACAGACATTAGAACATGTGACTGTTTCTCCGTTCTCACATCCCGTCCCGCCTCCCCCCTCCCTCCCCCATCCTCCCCCCCTGGATGACTAAGGCTCTGCGGAGGACAGCGACAGACGGTGGGCGGCGGACGAGAAACGGCCGACAAACCAGAGATTCACTCAGGCTGCAGCTGCTGTCAGCCTGAGTGAATCTCTGCTTCCTGACTGGATCCAGGCTGGATCAGGGATCCGGTCCAGACCCGGTCCATCCGGGATCCGGTCCATCAGGGATCCGGTCCAGACCCGGTCCATCCGGGATCCGGTCCATCAGGGATCCGGTCCAGACCCGGTCCATCAGGGATCCGGTCTATCAGGGCTCCGGTCCATCAGGGATCCGGTCTATCAGGGCTCCGGTCCATCAGGGATCCGGTCCATCAGGGATCCGGTCCATCAGGGCTCCGGTCCATCAGGGCTCCGGTCCATCAGGGATCCGGTCCATCAGGGATCCGGTCCATCAGGGATCCGGTCCATCAGGGCTCCGGTCCATCAGGGATCCGGTCCATCAGGGATCCGGTCCAGATCCAATCAGGGATCCGGTCCGCTCCTCCTCTCTGCTTAGTAAACGGTGGAGTCGGCCTCTGGGCTGCAGTAACGCCTCCGGTCAGAAGGTGGCGCCACCAGAGCAGAGCAGACAGAGCAACACATCTTGAGCAGAAGAAAAGAGACGATGAGTTTTGGTTTGAAGTCATGAGTGGAACAGCAACAAAACAGAAACTACTTTCACTTCCTGCTGAAATAAAAGCTTCTTCTCTGAGTAGAAAGTGAATGAAGCAGCACTTTATCGCCCCCTAGATGCTGAAGCCATTTATGGACCACTGAGTGTCTGTTGGAGCCCATTTTGGACCCCAATTGTCTTCCTGTTGGGAACCAGTAGAGCCCAGTCGAACTGCACCAGGGGTCCAGTTCTGGGCACCAGGTGCCAGTTCAGACCGACTCCATTTGCAGAAAACTGGAGGAACCAGTTTGGGTTTAATTCGATCCCAGTTTGGATCTTATTGTCCTCTTGAGGCCCAGTTTGGTTTCTAGTTGGAATAATTTATGCTTCTCGTAACTGGAGACACGTAGCCCCGCCCCTTCTCCCGCGTAGCCCCGCCCCCTCCCACACTTAGCCCCGCCCCTGGGAATCTGCCACTTCTAGATGTTTCTTCTTTAAATTTGAAGCCCCGCCCCCTGAATGCTGATTGGCCAGCCTGTTGACGTGTGAATGTGTGATTGGTTCATGTGATTTTCCGACTGTCCAATACGTTTGACTCGGTTTGGACTCGGACGGCGAAGCGTCGTCCCGTCAGACCATCAGTTCCAGAAACGACCCACCAGACGCCGCGGAGTAAAAAACATGCGGGTCCAAATGTCCCTGATGGACAGAACCTGCGTCTTCAGAAAGTTCTGCTGTGGTTCCGGATGCGGTGTCCAGTTTGGACCGGTTCTGTTCCGGTTCTGATCTGACAGAGAAACAGAAAAACACCTTGAAGTGATTTCATCCAGAACCTGGAGGAGCTCAGAACCCGGCCCGGTTAATCAGTCCAACAGAACCGGGTCAGAACCTGGCAGGGAATCAGAACCGCTGGTGTTGTTGAGGTTCTGGAACCACTAGAATCCGTCTCTTCACTGGACCGAACCAAGAGGCAGAAGCTCCTGAGTTCCTCCTCTTCCTCAGCTGCAGCCTTCATCCCTCCTCCTCTGTCCTACATGGCTCCCCCCCCGGGCGGCGGGGGGGGGGGGGGGGGGGGGGGGGGGGGGGGGGGGGCGGGGGGGGGGGGGGGGGGGGGGGGGGGGGGGGGGGGNCTCTTCCTCAGCTGCAGCCTTCAGCCCTCCTCCTCGGTCCTACATGGCTCCCCCCGCCTCCCCCCCCCCCCCCCCGCCTCGTTTTCGCTGCGTCATGTGACCAGCCTGTGGCCCCCCCCCACGCTGAGGCCCCGCCCCCCCTCAGCCCCCGCAGAGCGGAGCTGCGTCGCTCTGCGCCGCTCAGACAGACCAGGCAGCCTGAGTCCTGGCCGCTCGTCCTGGGGGCGTCGCCCTGATGCGGAGCTCTGGGCTCGTTTCCTCGCCGCCGCCATGGAGCGACGCCAGGAATGAGGGCGGATGGTGAGAGCAGGGAGCAGCAGCAGCAGCAGCAGCAGCGGAGGAGGAGGAGGAGGAGGAGGAGGAGGAGGAGGAGGAGGAGGAGGCGGCGGCTCGGCCGGCGGCAGCAGCAGCAATGGCAGCCGGCGGAGCCGCGCCAGGAGCCGGCGCCGCTCGGCCAGAACCCGGCTGGCGGCCCGCTGCCCCGGCGCCGAGTCCCCCGGGTCCGGAAGGGGGGGGGAATGTTTCTCCCCGATGCTCTGCCACTGCAAGGTGGCCTGCAGCAGCAGCACCATCTCCCTCATGTTCGGCTGCAAGGTGGGTCGGGTCGGGTCCTGGTTCTGGATCAGGGTCCTGTTGGGTTCAGTGGGTTTAGGTCCAGGTTAGAGTCCTGCTTCGTTCTGGATCCGCTCTGGATCCACGTCCCGTTTGGTTCTGGGTCAGAATCCTGTTTGGTTCTGTGTGCGGTTTGGATCCGGGTCACAGTCAGGTTTGGTTCTGTCCTGGTTCTGTTGATGTGTCTCAGTCCAGAGGGCCCAGCAGGTCCGGTTCTGGAGAACCTTTCACTCCTCAGACTCCAGGATCATTCCACTGCTCCAGTAGAGGTTCTGGTTCTGTTGTTCCTGGATCTGGACCGGGCATCCAGCTGCGGTCCGGTTGGGTTCTGTTCTGTCAGTCGGACCTTATGTTGGTCCGCTCTGCTTGGACCGGTTCTGCTGGTGGTTCTGGACCAGGGCCCGGTTCTGACGGGTCTGTCGGTTGTTTTTGGGAACAGCTGGAGCAAATCCACATTCTGAGGTCAGTGGACTGGACCTGAACTGGGCCGGTGACCTTTGACCTGAGCCGGTCTTCTGGAGTCGCTCCTCCTCCGGAGCAGCAGGGATGTGGAACAGCGTGTTCTGACCCGGTTCTGCTGCGGTTATGTAACGGAGCGGCGGTGAGCGGCGCTCCGGGCCTCAGCAGAACCTCCGACCCGGAACGTCCTGCCGATTCCTGACCTGCTTCCTGTCCTGCACCTGTCAGACTCAGCCCAGGGATTAAAACCCCGTTTTATAGCCACTAAACCTGCCGTCTCCTGATTGGCTGCCGGAGCTGCCCGTCGCCGCTGCCTCTGCGAGCCGACCAATCGGAGGCCGGCCGGGCTGCAGGGCCGAGCCGTGATTGGCCGACGGCGGCAGGCGTGGCGGTGCATGTGTGAGATCCATGTGCTGCACAGGAACAACAACAAGTCCTGGAGGAGACGCCAGTTACCCAGGATGCTTTGTGAACCATCTGACTCAGGGAGAACATAAAAAACATGAAGGAATCAGGACCATGTTCTGGTTCTGATGGAGACTGGATGACCTGTGACCTCAGGTCAGCCGTAGGTCAGGATCAATAAATCATGGATTAGATGATCAACGACCCGATTATTCATACATGTAAATATCCAGATCAAATCTCTAGTTTGACATTTTCAGTAAAGTTACATCCTTTAGTTTTAATGTGAACTGATATTTCATGATCAGATTAATGAATTAAACTGAAATAAATTAGTATTGTGACATCAGCATATCGTATCGTCATCTAAACGAATCGATACCTAACAGCTGATCTGCAGTTCGGCCTGTTTGGTGGTTTTAGGTTCTGGATTGAGACAATAAACAATCTGACAAGTTCTGAAGAACGTCGGTCGTTTCAGCGAAGCCCGGCCCGTCGCCTAGCAACAGCAGAGCTGTACAATGGCTGCTGGAAAAGACACGAGTTCTGGTTGGTTGTGCAGGAGGCTCCAGTTCTGCTTTTCAAAGACGTAGAGTTGCATCGTGTCACATGTTTGCAGTGTAAACGTTGGGTTGGGAGGCGGAGCAGCAGCAAAGGCTCATGTGGATTTAAAGAGACAGAGACGTCTTTCTGAAAGGCCAACAGTCAGAACCGAGCAGGAAAACATCTGGTGTAATGAACAGATTCTGTAGCCCATAGATCTATGCTGACCTGTTGAAGGAAGGAAGCAGGTGAGGTCAGAGGTCAAGGAATAACATCCTGGTTGGGCGTCTGTCAGCCAGATCACCTGGTTGGGCCTGGTTCTGCTCTGCAGCAGAACCGACCCGATGGTGACGAAGGTTCTGCTCCTGTTAATTAACCCGATCGATCGGACGGATCGACTGGCCGGCGCTCCAAGCTGCAGGGCAGAGACCTGACTGCCAGGGTCAAAGGTCAGGCCTCTGAGCCAGCAGGGCTGCCTGGATGAAGCTCCAGAGCTCTGGGACCGATGGGACCGTGCCGGACAGAACCAGAACCAGAACCCGGTCCTGTTTGGACCCAGTGGTGGAGGGAGGGGTCATGCTGTGGGCCGGGATGTTTGGGTCACAACCGGGTCATCAGCAGAACCAGGGTCCAAACACAACAGCAGATCCAGATACAGGCCGACTGGGAAAGAGAAGAACCAGACCTGCAGTTCTGCAGTGGCCTAGTCAAAGTCCAGAACCGTGGTTCTTATTGGCCACATGTCAACCAGGTTCTGGGCTTTGATTCACTGAGAGCAGAACCAGAACCTTGTCTGGGATGTGAGGTTCTGCTGGTTCTGGTCGGTACCAACATGGAGGTTCTGCTCCGGTTCAGAGCAGCAGGACTGAACAAAGATACCTGACGGTTCTGCTGGTTCTGGTCCGGTTTGCTTCATCTTCATCTGCTGCTCCTATTTATAGCAGGGACTCCCCCCCTCCCCCCCCTCCTCACAGCTCAGAGAGGAGGAGCAGGAGGAGGAGCAGGAGGAGGTGTGAGTCAGAGCCCTGGATCTCCATCCTGCTCTAGTTCTGCTCTGGTTCTACTGACGACCCGGTTCTCCCTGTGCTGACCTGCTGGAGCTCAGTGTCTCTGCAGGCCGTGTGGATCCAGAACGTGGTCCGGTTCTGGTTCTGGAGAATCTTCAGGCCATGTGGATCCAGCAGAATATCGTCCGGTTCTGGTTCTGGAGAATCTTCAGTTTTGATGGATTGATGAGAATAAATGTAAAATCTGAACTCTCTCATTTTGGGTCGATAATCTGTAAACAAAGATCTTCACTCAGAAATGATGCTTGATGACAGAACCAGGACGGAACCAGAACCAGGAAACGCTGATGATCCTGTGGTTCTGTTCTGGTCGTTGATCACAGAACCAGGACAGAACCAGAACCAGGAAACGCTGATGATCCTGTGGTTCTGTTCTGGTCGCTTGTTTTCCAACTTTAGCCGGTTTGGATTGAATCCGGACCGACGGGAAACAAACCAGATGTGAAAACATCCTGAAATATTTTAAGGAAATGCATGTTGGGAAGTTGCTGCTAGACGCACCATTGGCTGGTGGTTGCATGGCAACCAGTCCAGGAGCTGATTGGCTGAACAAGGAAAACCATAGTTAGCATCAGCGGTAAGATGGCTGCCAGTTCACTGATGGATATTTAGAGAAGCAATAAATCCATATTTTAATAGGAATGAAACTAACGGAGTCATCTGAGATAAACTGTCTCTGTGGCGCCACCTGGAGGCTGAAGTCTGAGCAGGATGTGTCCAGGATGTGTGGGGTCTGCAGAGATGTTGGCTGACCTTTGACCTGATGAGTTTTTAACTACTTCTTCGTTTAGGAGCAAAAATATAAATTATTTTTCTCTTAAATCTCATTTAAAACTGAATGTTTCAGGTTCCTGAAGCTCCAGCTGATTATTGATCTATAAAGGTATCGATCATAAATCAATAACTGGTCCAGTTTAACCAGTCTGATGGTTAAACTGGTCCAGCCTGTCACCGTGGTCCCGGTTCTGTTGGTTCTGTCAGAACCAGCCAGAGTTGGAACATTGAGACGTTCTTCGGGTCGGACCGGCGCCTTCTGATTGAATGACTCTCCAAACGGATCAGAACCGATCCGGTTAGATGGTTCTGGATCTTCTCCTCATGCTTCCATTCATCCCACCTTCTGGTCCTGAAGCGGGTCAGAACCGAGCCTTTTGGGCTGAGTCCGCCTTGATCTGGGCCCGGTCCCGGTTCTGCCGGAGCCTGTCAGTCAGAACCCGGGGCCCGCTGACCCTCCCTGTCCTCCCCAGAAGTACCGGCACCAGGCTGAGGACTCGCCCCCCCAGGACCGGAGCTCCCCCCCCCTCACGGAGGAGGGGGGGGGGCCAGAGCTGGTCCAGGTGGCCCAGAAGAACCTGAACCAGATCGAGAACGTCCACGGATACGTGACGCACGCCCACATCTCACCTATGAAGGTAGGGGGCGGAGCCTGGCGCTTCCTCTGATCTGGCCCTCAGGTCTACAGGGGTCACTGGATCAGGATCCAGTCTGGATCCAGACTGGATCCAGTCTGGATCCAGTCTGGATCCAGTGACCCCTGAGGACTGGAGGGTCAGATCAGGAGTTTCTCCTCTTCCTGTCCATCTGTTGCTCATGCTGGGTGTGTTTACCTGTTTACCCGTTTACCTGTCCATGTTCCTGTTGCCCCGACCCGCTTCAGCTGGAGCTCCTCCAGTCAGGATGGAGGAGCCTCCTGTGACCTCTGACCTCCTGGCTGCAGCTGAGGGCTCAGCCATCAGCCAATCAGAGGGAGGGGGGAGGATGTTTCTGTCTCTGCTGCCTTCATGTGATTCATCAGGCTCTGAAGCTGCTCTGAGGTCACCAGGTATAGTCCAGGTCACCAGGTATAGTCCAGGTCATCCAGGTGTCGTCCAGGTCATCCAGGTGTAGTCCAGGTCATCCAGGTGTAGTCCAGGCCATCCAGGTGTAGTCCAGGCCATCCAGGTATAGTCCAGGCCATCCAGGTGTAGTCCAGGCCATCCAGGTGTCGTCCAGGCCATCCAGGTGTAGTCCAGGCCATCCAGGTGTCGTCCAGGTTATCCAGGTGTCGTCCAGGTCATCCAGGTGTAGTCCAGGTCATCTAGGTGTCGTCCAGGTCATCCAGGTGTCGTCCAGGTCATCCAGGTGTCGTCCAGGTCATCCAGGTGTCGTCCAGGTCATGGTTTTTACCTCAGCATGTCGCGTCCTGCAGTATCACCTGATGTCCACTGGGGGGCTATGACCTCAGGATAAAGGATGATGTTAATGTTATGCGCTGGAGGTTGATGATGATGATGATGAAGTAGCAGAACCTCACAGCCTCCAGCTGGTACCGGTTCCGGCGGGTTCTGTTTGGATGCTCAGTGAAGCTGTGGTCCGTCTGGGTTTGTTCTGTTTGATCGGAATGAGACGGTTCCGATGGTTCTGTTTGCCGTCTCGGGTTCTGATCCGTGTCTCGTCTGCTCAGTGTCTCCGGTCCCGTCTGCATCGTCACATCATTAAAAACCAACCTGGCTGGTACCGGTCCATCCTCTGGATCGGACCAGAACCGCCAGCATGCTGCTGTTCTTATGATGTGACCCGTTTCAGAACCTCATTGCTCAGTGGTCCAGTCCGGTCCGGTCCGGTCCGAGTCTCAGTCAGCTGCTCTCTGTCCCTCCATCTGTCTCACTCTTCTTCTGTGGTTTCTGTCCCGCTTTCTTCTTCTGAGGTTTCTGTGCACAGACCCAAACCAGGCCTTGGTTCTGATCCTGGTTCTGCTCACCAGCTTGTCCTCTGGCGCCCCCCAGTGGACCCAAGCTCTAGCTGAAGCCTCCATGCTGGGTTCATCATGTCCTTGGGACAAATCGGACCTCCTGTTCTGGCCGTGTTCAGGACCCAGAACCTCAGAGGTTCCTGAAACACTCCCAGACTGTCTCCCCCAGGTCCAGAACCCGGTCCAGAACCAGGACGTTCTCCTTAGTGGACCCTGCTGGTCCAGAACCGAGGACTTGGGTCTGTGCATGAGGAAACCCAGCAGGCAGAGAAGTGGGGAGTGTCAGAGTCTGTCAGGTTCTGGATGAGGTCCAGAACCGGTCCGATCTCAGCTGTCCCCCCCCCTGTTGTCCTCCAGGTAGCGTCTCTGGAGTTCCTCCTGGACGGCTCCTCGTCGTTAGGACTCTTCCCCCCGGAGCTCCCCTCCCCCACGCCCTCCACCCTGTACCCCCACGGAGAGGACAGCCCCCTCCCTTCCTGCTCGTCCAACCCCTACCCCCCCATACAGGTAACCCCCCCATACAGGTAACCCCTCCCATACAGGTAACCCCCCCATACAGGTAAACCCTCCCCTCCTGCTCATCCAACCCCTACCCCCCCATACAGGTAACCCCCCCATACAGGTAACCCCTCCCACTAAGGGTAACCCCCCCCTATACAAGTAACCCCCCATACAAGTAACCCCCCCATACAGGTAACCCCTCCCCCATACAGGTAACCCCTCCCCCTAAGGGTATCCCCCCCCCCCATACAAGTAACCCCCCCATACAGGTAACCTCCCATACAGGTAACCCCTCCCCCTAAGGGTATCCCCCCCCTATACAAGTAACCCCCCCATACAGGTAACCCTCCATACAGGTAACCCTCCATACAGGTAACCCTCCATACAGGTAACCCTCCATACAGGTAACCCCTCCCCCTAAAGGTAACCCTCCCTCCCCCACTTATACAGGTAACCCCCCCTCTCCCCATATGCTGCCCTGTTAACCTGAAATTCAAGCGTTCGGGTTTAGAATCAGAACCGGGTCCAACCCGACCCGGTTCTGTTCCTTCAGTCGGATCCGGAATCGTTTTCCTTCACGTTTCCTCGCTGGGTTGATTTAAAATCCGGTTTTCCTGAAAGCTCTTTGATTGGCGCTTGGCTCTGAACCGGACCGGAACCGACGGTTCTGGATGGGATGTTGACCTCAGACTGGACAGGAAACGACGTGACCTGAGCCGGAATGTCAGGATGTAGTTTGGAAAAGTTTGGAATCATGTAGAAATAATTGAATCTGATTATCTGAGAACCTTTATTCTGAATCTTTAACTATCAAACGTTTCTGGGAATTGTTCTGCTAATGTGCTAATAGCAGAGCTAATTTTTTTTTGCTAACTTTGAAAACATTTAGCCACTTAGCTTCCTTTAAATACATTTCTCCGGTTAAAGTGCAGATTTATTTGGCTGTTTCAGTTGAATGACGTTTAAACCCTGTGTTGAACTTCTGGTCGATCATGAAGTTATATAAACATCTAACTTCAAGTAGTTAGATGTTTATATTCATGCTCTTATTTTGTTACTGCTTTGTAAACAAAGTGTTTACAAAGCAGTTTGTTTCCTCTCTTTTTTTCCAAGAAACTTTGAAAAGAGAAAATATGCCTCTAAGGAATGAAAGAGGTTTACAGAAGAAAACTTAAGAAAACTTAAGTATTCTTGATGTTATAATATTGACATTTATCTTATCAGTTATCAGATCATCATCAACCCAAGGAATGTGCATCTGAGTAGAAAGACTTTTTTAAAAACTTATTTATAATATTGATTGATAAACAGATCTGATATCACAATTTAAAAAAATTAAAAATTTGATATAAATATATAATGATAAAAAAAAATATCACCTTTGTTTGGTTTTTTTGCATTTTGTTGTGCTTTTTTCATCTTCTCTCCAGCATCCTGAGGCCCTCATAGCTCCCCCTAGTGGCCCTCCTGGACTGTGACCCCCCACTTTGAAAACATGCATTAGCAACGACTATTACTCTAATCTAAACTGTGATTGTGGTTTATTCTCCACACCTGGTTCCGACCCAGAGTGGTTCTGACTTAGTCTGGTTCCGACCCAGTGGTAAACCAGCTGCAGCGAACATCGTCATGGCGTTCAGTGCCTCGGTGGTTCAGCTACTGCCAACATGTTTTTATAACTTGACATTTTCTTTTATTTAGTTATTGTATTTGTTGCTGCTTCTAGCCAAGACTTACTTAAAATGGGGTTTGAGCTCAACTGCGTTTTTATTCCTGTCAAATAAAAGTTAAATAAAAACACTGCAGCCTCGCTAGCTAGCTAGCTAGCTTTTCTGCGCTGACGTGTGATCCCTGTGTAACCCGTATGAAGCTACGGGGTTACACACCCAACCACCCCGCGGGTTGCTACGGGGTTACACAGCCAACCACCCCGCGGGTTGCTACGGGGTTACACAGCCAACCACCCCGCGGGTTTTCTGCTAAAGTTCGGTAAAATGTCCGAACCTGTTGCGACCCGCAGCCTGAAGCTGAAGCAGCTGCTGTCCATTCAGAACCGGTCCGGTTCCGTCGTGACGGGTCGCTGATGACTCAGCGATTCTCCGGACCAGATTTCCCCGTCGAGCCGTTTCCATTTCTTCACTCCTTGGGAAAAGGAGCGAAGTGGGACAAAGGTCAGCTGACTGGAGGAGGAGGAGCAGGAGGAGGAGGAGGAGCAGCGTGATGCTGTCAGACTGCGGAGGGATCAGGCGCCGCTCCTCCTCCTCCTCCTCCTCCTCGTCCTCCTCCAGCCCTGCAGTCTGTCTCTGCGCCGCCGCAGAGCCATGACGCCGCGGCGCCTCCTGAAGCCGCCGCGTTAGCCTCCCTGTTGGTGTAGGAAGGAGGACGGAGGGGGCGCCGGGTGGAGCGAGGCCCCCCCACCGTCTGCTCTCCGGCGGCAGGAGGCTCCGCTCCGCTCCTCTCCTCTCCTCTCCTCTCCTCTCCTCTCCTCTCCTCTCCTCTCCTCTCCGCGCCGCGCCGCGCCGCATCATGCTGAACTCTGCGTGGTTCGCTAAGGCGGTGCGGCGCCGCATCATGCGGACGCTGCGGAGGACGAAGACGCTGCACCGCCGCCTGCTGGTAGGCCCCGCCCCCCCGCTGCGTCACGCTCCGGTCCGGGCCTGAGTCCGGATCCGGTCCGGTTCGGTTCGGGTCGGTCCAGAGCCGATCCGCCGCACATGTCTTTCTGCCGTTGCCTAGCAACCCGTGGTGTCCCGGATGTGCTGCTGCTGCTGCGCCTCAACATCAGAACCCGACTGGGTCAGAACCGGGTCTGCATCCAGAACAGAGCCTGCATGATCCGGCTCCTGGTCCGGTTCTGTTCGCCTGGCCTGGTCTGGGTCAGAACCGGGTCAGAACAACAGGTTCTGCTGCTGGCGGGTCGATGCTCCTCAGAACCATCAGCCGGTTCTGATCCATCCTCTGGGGTCCGATTCTGAGGAATCAAAACTCATGGTTCTGTTCTGGGTCAGACGCTGTCAGAACCAGGTCGTGTTCTGTTCTCTGGTTCTGGTTCTGACTGGATCTTACTGGATCTGCAGTTTGACTGGTTCTGATCAGAGATCCGGTTCACCTTCAGACGGTTCTGGAGCCGGTTCCTCTGGGTCAGAACCGGACCGTTTCTCTCCAGATGCTGTTCCTGTTCCACCAGGTTCTGGGACCAGAACCAGAGCTGGGTTCTGGTTCTGGTTCTGGAGCAGTGAGGCGGGTCGACCAGCAGGCGGCGCTGCAGCCTCAGCAGACAGACGTCAGGAACAGCAACGGTTCTGTTTGACCCGCTTTATCTGGACCTTCAGAACCAGGGTGGACGAAGCGTTCAGGGACCTGGTCCAGTTGGACCCGATGACCCGGTTCTGATGTCGGGACGGATTCAATCCAGTCCAGAAAGTTCTGGTACCAGACAGCAGTTTGTTTTTGTGTTGGAAAGGTTCTGATCCTGCAACCCGACCTGTGTGGGTCAGAACCGGGCCGTGTGGGTCAGAACCGGGCCGTGTGGACCAGAACCGACCCGTTTGGACCAGAACCGGGCTCTGAGTGGAGCCTCTTCCTGTGCTTCATCCTGCTGGGGTCACATCGATTATTCATGTTCCCTCCCAACCCGCTGAGAGACGAGGCTCAGAGGAGAGCAGGACGGGTTCTGGACGGGTTCTGCTCGGCCCGGTTCTGAGGGAACCGGCCCAGCAGGATGACGGCCCATCAGCTGCGGCGCCAACTGGACCCGGTTCTCCAGGAGACCCTGACCCACCTGCACCCGCTGCAGCGCCAGCAGGCCATCGAGCTGCAGCGGCAGAACCAGAACCGCCTGCCGGTCCAGAACCGCCTGCCGGTCCAGAACCGCCTGCCGGTCCAGAACCGCCTGTCCACCTTCACTTCCTGTCGCGCCCGCAGCCGCTTCCTGAACCTGCGCGACAGCGTGAAGAAGAACCCGGCCAAGAGCTCCGCCAAGATGGCCGACGGCCGCAGGGAGGGCGGCTGGACGCCCTTCAGCCAGGTACCGGACCGGACCGAACCGGACCGGACCGGACTCAGGTCCCAGTGGGTCAGCCAGGTACCGGACCGGACCGGACTGGATCGAACCGGACCGGACCGGACTCAGGTCCAGGTCTGGACCGGACCGACCCGGTTCTGTTGGATTAGCTGCAGTCGGGTCGGAGCAGCGGATGTTTTCCTCTCTACAGTCACCGGTTACTTCACTAACTTTATATTGATGGTTTTCCTGCTTCACTCGGTGGTTTTACTGGTTTTACTGGTTTTACTGGTTTTACTGGTTCTAGTGTTGTTTAGCACAGAGATCTTCTCCGTTTCAGGAGGGCTCACTCTCCCTGTCGCTCCAGATGTAGGGCTGTGGATCAATGCTGTCGATGTTCCGGCTAAATTTAGCAGCGGCTGGTTTTCCATCAGCTGCTGCTGTTGCGTAACGATGGCGGCGTGGAGCCGTGGTGATGGCGGCGTGAAGCCGTGGTGATGGCGGCGTGAAGCCGTGGTGATGGCGGCGTGGAGCCGTGGTGATGGCGGCGTG
>CAEGAF010107403.1:0-16082 GCA_903067075.1 Micropoecilia bifurca | reverse complement strand
CTGACTTCAGAAGATTTTCCTTTACCTTTTCTGGGCTCTTTGATTTCTCCTATCAATCTGTAGTTTCTCATATTGAGGTCATCAAACCAAATTTCAGATCCACCATGACTGACTGACATCTGCTGGTTTGCAACCAGCTACTTACTGCGAAACCAGTAACCTGCTCCCAGTGTCAGAATCTCACTGGGAAGAAACTGCAGGAAGTTTTCTGTTTATTATTTCTGCTATAACTAATGCATATTCGTATATAGATGCATATTCGTATATAAAATAAGTCAATAGAGTTTCATTTGCAATTTTTATGTCTTTGTGTCATGAGGTAGATCTTAGGCGGCTGGTGAGAGAAAAAGTAGATCTTGGTGTCAAAAAGTTTGAGCACCCCTGGTGTAGAGAAACAACCAATATTACACATAAAAAAATCACACTACAGAGAGAATTTGAAAACTACACTAAAAGGCAGAGGCATGATGGATACAACTAATATTGCTGTTTCTCAACTAACTTCATGATTCCAGCTTGTTTTTCTGTAAGCTTTTGCAGTACTAACATATTGTGCTGCCCCCTATTGGTGGAGCAAACACATGACATATCCTTACTATTAGCTTTTTTTTGCCCTAGGTAAGACAACAAAATACATGTATTCTTAGATATCCTCATTTGATTTTAAAATTAGATAAATAGTGTGAAACCACTACAGTTGTTGGTATAAAACAAAACCTCTCTTGGCTATCATATTTAAGATTTAGATTTTGCTGTAATAAAAGCAGCAGCAGCAGATTTTACTCTACTTGAAAGAGCATCTTGCCAAGGGCCATCCACCATCTGTGACTTGGATGTGTTGTTTTGCACTTAAGAGACTTAAATCATTCAACAAGAGCAAAATCTTAAAATAAATTTGTTTATTCAGGTGAAGACATCGAAATGTAATTCTCCCATACAACAAGACCTAAGTAAAGATTATGCCTTTATCCAGCATACTGATTTGCATTTAACAGTTAGATAGGTTTTTGATTAAGAAAAATGCAGCTATTTTTGAATCATGTATGTCACAGATTTATTTATTTTTCTTTGTTTTCTCGCCCTCAGGCACATTACCTTATCAGTATGCGTGACAAGAGCTGGGTAGTACCTTCACTCACTGAAGGGAGAGGATTGAAAAGCTTAAAAGCTTTTCTTCTCTGGATATAAATGGCCTATGTAGGCCTAATTTAATTTTTAGTGTCAGTAGTCATACTAGATTTTAAATAAAAGCAAGTGAGTGACACTAGTGTTGACACCCCAGGGCAGTATTTGTAGTTGAATATTCATAAAGTCATATGGGGTGCTGTGTTCTGCAATGATGGGAAAAAATAAAAACCCAAAAGGAATTATGTGAAGCATAACAGCTTCTTGCTGCACTGAATTATGCCAGAATATGTGAAATCAGATATCAGTGTGATTAAAATTCTGCCAACAAAAATACCCACTATCATCATTGGCATCAGTAGCAATTTTAATCAAGTCATCTTTTTTTGTCATATCATCAAGATATTATGCCATATTTAATCCTCACCACCTTCATTATGATAACCACCAACACCGTTATCATCAACACCGATAATCATCTCAATCTGTCCTCCCCATCGTCTCTCTGTTATCTCCATCTTTATCGCTGCTGTTAATTCCCTGCATCGCACTTGGCTTTCTGCTGCACAATTGTGTTTTGTTGTTGCAGCTACTCAGTGTCTTTTTTTATTTTTTTTGCTACAATTACATACTCCACTGAAGCAAAAGAGGTAATCCATTCTCCCACTTTGATTATATTTTGTTGCTCTGTTCTTCAACCCAGAACCACCCGATGAACTCGTACTTCTCCCAAATTTCATCTAATGCAATTTAATAATTTGTGGCAACCGACCAATGTGAACATTTCTCTTGGCTTCATAAACTCATATTTAACTCTAAATCATTCTAGTCGGAAAAAAAATAAAAATCTGTCTTTTTGTGTCTTCCATCGAAAAACTTTATTTTGAATGTGAAAACTTCTTTAGTTTACCAGAAATCTTTTATTGACGCAGCTAGAGGCTAAGACGTAACACTATGTTTACAGCAAAGCTGCTCAAGTCCAGTCCTCGAGAGCCACCATCCGACAACTTTTAGATTCACTCCTGCTTCGAAATGCCTGAGTCAAAAGGCCAAATTCCCTCACCAGCAGCAACTGAGCTGTGCAGAGGCCTGGTAATGAGCCATTTATTTGACCCAGATGTGTTAGATAAGGGATGCATCTAAAAGTTGCAGAGTGGTAGCACTCGAGACCTGAACTTGGGCACTCCTGGTCTAGACCTTAATGCTCTGCATTTAAAGGGAATATTGTATGGTGCACATAAAATATGAATATGCTTGTAATTTGGTTGTGCTTGTAATAACAGATGGAAGCATGAATGTGGTGCGTAATGTAAGATCACGCCAAAGCACATAATGCACAGAGATAGTGGAGACATGCTTGACAGTACCAGACTGACTGAATTAGAGCAGGAGAGGCTTTCTCAGGATTTTTTCTTGACCCCATAGTTCCAACAATCAAGCCAAAAAATATTTTGGGAAATACCATATTCTCTATTGTGTGGCACCAGTCTATGGATAGATGGCCGCTTTCAGTTCCAACGTGACTCATCGGTAGTTCGCAGAGCAAAATAGGAAAGCAAAGGCACCAATGAGCAAATTTGGCTGTGGAGAAATTTGATCGATCAGAAAGAGTTCTGGCAAAATCCCCCAGAGAAAATGTTGGGGTAAACTGGAGTGAAGTCAAACGGTCTTCTGTTTGAGAACCCTGCCTTCACAAATGCTCTCCCAGAAGAAAGATCTAGTATTTCTTTAAAGACTATTCTAAACCATGTGGAAAGCCTTTGGGCCGTCAGATGAAGGCCGATTTTCTTCTAAAGCCTTTATTTTAATACTGAGATGTCTTAAGATTCATGCATGAGTGTAAAGGCAATTGACTCAACACATTTGGCAATATGGTTTTAGTCAGTCTGAATTAAAAGGACAGCTGTCAGGATGGCCATACATTAGTAAACGTACTTTGGGTTTATCAGATGTGTGTGCAGCATGTGAGCACAGCTTCCTTCTTGCTCTCATATGTTTTTCATGAGAAGGTCAAGAGACGTTTGTGATACCTGAAGGACTGAGCTCTTATAATGAGGAAATGTGAATATGTCAAACACTTTTATAAACATCAAGTTACAGCAAGAAGTGGATGCGCACGCAGCCCCAGATGTGGCCTCCACCCACATCTGCACCTCGATTCATGTGATGGTTAAACAATAATTTCCTAGGAGGATCTGTCTACACAGAACAGGAAGCTCATGATGAGGATATCATTTTATGAGGTGTTTATGTTCACTGCTTTGGTTGAACGGCTTAATCTTCTGCTGGCTTCTCTTTGTTTGTATTTTACTGCATGGCTGACTTTCTATCCTTAACTTCTCCATCATATCATCATGTATATTGATCCTTCTGGCTATATCTTCTTCGTCTCTTCTATCCCCCATTTATGCTGTCTCTTTGCCTTGGCTGTGTGTGTGACAAGCAAAGCCTTTGCTGATCTTAGCATCTTCATACTCTGTTGTGGTTTCTAGTAATGCCTGTTTCCTCCTAGGAAAGGCATTACTTGGAGCTCCCACATCTTTTGTTAGTGTTTCAAAACCATAGAGCTGACACCTCAAGTACCAAACATATAAAAGTTTGAAATCTTCATCTGAACAGTGGAAAAAAAAATGAAAAAAAAAATGAAGTCACACATAGATGATTTCAGGAAGGAAGACATTGCCTCATTAACAAGTGTTTTCTAATTGGTTTTGAGCACAGACAGACAGTCATGCAAAAGTGAGCTTTCTATAAATACAAGCTTTCTTTGACTCATCCTGAAAGTTCAATAGGATGAATGCGCACATTCACGCACTCCCACATTCACACACGGCGGCACGAGAGACACAAACAACTGAATAAATGGCATGAATAAATTGCGAGATCTTGATATATTTTTCCCCCCTTTTTACCGTTTCCCTTTGCTATTGCTGCCTTCTTGATCTTTCAGCCTCAACAGGGAAAGAGAAATTGAATTAAAAGGCACTTTTGATATCTCCTCCTTGCTGAAGATAAATAAAATGATCAGACTCTGTCAACAGGATGACTTCCGCCCCTCTTCCACCCGTCTCCGCCTCCTGCCGAACACACCCTCATCCTTCTATCTCCTCACCCCCACTCCTCTCCTCTGATTGGAATCTGGAAACCCATTTGCTATCTTGCTCTCAGACCTAACTCAGACCTTGTCAGGTAGTCTGCTCACGTCCCTCTCGCCTTTTTTCTCTCTTTTGCTCTCTCCTTTCGTCTTTATCCCCTCACCGTCTGCTGCGGGCTCTGTGGAGAATTTGCCCAAATTACCTGTCATACTGGCAGCTACGTGTAAATAAGCCAGGAAAGTGTGTCGTTTTTTTTTTCTTTTTCTATGTCCCCCCTTCCTTACTTCTGTCTTCCCCCCAACTCACACACCTTACCTTAAAGGCATCTTGTCTCTCTTATAACTACGAATGCCCCTCTTTTCAACCCATCACTTTTTTCCTTACTTCCATTTTTTTGTCACTCCCTTAACCTCAATCTTCCCATGCTGATTCCCTGTTTTTCTATTCTGTCTTACCGTTTGCCATCAGGACAATGAACATCAGAAAATGAGTTCATTGTGGACTCTGTGGGAGATGTAGCATGTGGAGAATCAGACTTCATCACCATTATTTGTCGTATAAGCTTTAAATGGGACCAAAAAAAAACATCTGTGCATCATGTTTTTAATAAAAACCTTGTTAGTGCCTCTAGCAGTAACCTTAAATTAGATATATTTTCTTCAAAACATAATCCCCCACATTCTATTCTTTGGGATTCAACAGGTGGATGCTGCTGCTAAGCAGTGCATAAATGTGTTTTTCAACATTTTCAAATGATAGATGGAGGTGGATGTGTTTGAGTGAGTTGGAGGCCAAACTCTGAGGTCAGTTACAGCTCAAGAAGGGGTAATCATCTCTCACCCAGGGTTACAAGGTGCAAAGACGGTAATTTGATGGGAGGTAGTGAAAAAAAAAAATCTAGGAATGCATGCTGTTGAGCTGCCAGAGGAACGATAAAGAGAGCAGCATGGAGAGGGGTAGTTTTTAGACCCCTGTCCTGCTATCAGAGCGAGGCTCCAACAGACGTGCAGTGAGATTTATTGAGACTCCCCCACTCACCTCAGACTCTGTCAATAGACATTTATCTTCCTGATAAATGAAGGTCCTTTTAGGTAATCTCTAGACAGTTTTAATGACTCTGACTTGTAGAGAGTTGAATTTTGCATCCCCAACATTCAAAATTCTGTGAAATAGACATGCAGCTAACACTTTATGTCCACATTAGGACCCATTTACTCCAGATCGGAACCCTGCTGTAGAACTCGGGACCTTCAAAAATGTCCTGAGGTAACAAGCAATCTGTCTAGTACGAAGTTATTAATGACGTTATTGAGCTCACCAAAATAGCTTTTCCTTGCAGCTTTCATGATCATTCTGTCTTGGGTATCACATTGACAATAAGATGTTTCCTCACAATCTACAATTTCTTTTCATAATTTCTTAAAATAATGATTAGAGTTCATCATTAACTTGACAGGATGCAAGTAAGGTAAGGGCCCCACACCAAGATTAGAACACTGCAACAGTGCTAACAAGTTCACCACTGTACAGTCTAGACCTAATTAAATGATAAAAAATGCATTGACATGATTTTAAACAAATGCAGACTGTGTTTCTCATATTTGACCATTCAGGCCAAAAATCAAGGTCACCTTGCTTAAAGATGTAAAGATTTAATGTGATGCTTGCAAATTGATAACCAGCCCCCGGAGTATTGCATCACAAAAGTTTGAATATGGAAATCCAGTGACAATACAGCAGATTCTGAAATTTTGTTCCTTAGCTGCTTCAGCTCACTCTCACTTGGAATTTCACACTGTGCCTGTTTTTGGGATCAGATTATTCATACATTTGTTAATCTTTTTCACCTCTTGTGGGGGTTATTGGTGTAAGGAGCTGCTGAAGGTTTGCAAAAATGATAACAGCTGTTAACTCGGGGGGACTCAATCATGAACAGTCACACATCAGCTCACTGTGATCCCACCATGTAGGAGAGAGAAAGATATGCACACTGAGCAATAACTGTAGCGAAAGCATGGTGTGAATTTTCTAATCGAAGAGCTGGTGATATATACGTAGGGAAGGAAATACTAATACTCTTATTCTATAGAGTATGTGTTTCTCTAAAATATCATTCCAAACCCAAGTTTCTAATCCCACATTTAACTATCAACTATAGCATGCATTCTTGCGATGCAATATGTGCATGTTGGAGCATTCTCCAGAGACGAGCAATGCACTTTGGAGTGCGCTTTCATGCTGTAATGAGGGGAAAGAGGTGGAGGTATGGGAAGAAAACGACAGGTGCTGTATTTTTTCTACTGGATCACTTTTAAACTTTCAGCTATTTTTCATAAAAGCAACAGAATCTTGCAGGAACTGATAATTCTAACTTGCTGCACCACCAGGCTTCCTCACAAAGTGATTCCATGTAGCAGCATGTTGCTGTCAGTGTCTTTTTGTTTTTCTTTTAAGGCCACCCTCTATTCACATTAGTGTAGTGACTCTGCCAGTCAATCTGCCAGCGAAAGACTGGGCAGAGAAGCAACAGCAAAGACGTTAGGAGCTGACAGCAAGCTGAGAGAGAGGCCTTTGATCAGGGCAGATCTGCGACTACAAACAGCCCTATTTACCCCGGCCTTCCTGACACACAGCTGGCCTATTGTCATAAAGCATGGGGAGACTTTAGGACAATCTTCCTCACGTCTTCTATAGCCCACTGTTAGTTTTACAAACTGAGGCTAGGCTGGATTTCTCCCACGGACTGCATGCCAAAAATTGTATCTACAGAACAAAAGCGTAAATTAACATTCCCAATCAAATGAATTCATTAAAACCTGAGAACCAGACAGCTTAAAAAAATCTCTCAGCATACTGTGCACTATTGCAAGCAAGGAGAGGAACATGTTTCTCTAATGAGCTCAGGATAAAATTCCCCACCATGCCATGTTGGCTTTTCATGGCTTGATTTCACATCCATTTATCCTCCCCCTCACAGCAAATGAGCTTGAGAATTTATGCTTTTCTACAACAGTGGCGCTATCAAAGCGGAAAGCTGCCTTTGGACGGGAGAGGAGATAATAAAACGAGTATACGGCTGGATCGATACCACTACCACTCGCTTGTGTTGAGACGGGAGCATAAAGGTGTAACAGAGATTGAAACGCTTGAGCCAGATGGTGAGGCGACATGGTCTTGTAAAGAAGTTTTGTAGGTTTAATTTTCTTTCTATTCCTTTAAAAGATGAATTTAATCGCAAGCAGGTTAACTTTCCTTACCTTATTGTGATGTATTTTGTTGTGTATGTATGTATGTATGTATGTGTGACTGTCTGTAGATAGATATAAATTGCAGACAGCTTTATCTCTTTGGATTGACCTCCTTTCTGTGGGGAAGCATCTAAAAGCAAATGTGCATTTTCCAAGGACTACACAAATATCTGCATGCATTTTGTTGCAGATGAATGCAACAAAATGCAACAAAGTTATTTAACTATAACGTCAGTGTAACAGTTAAATAAGCAAAGATGCTATTCAAGTAAATTCAGCTAGATTGTCTGTTTTATTTAAGTTTTTTCAAAGAAGATAAGGTTTTTAGTTATTGATTTGAGCATTTATGCTTTATGTTCTTTGTAGGCACTGTCATTAGCACAGTTACCGCGCAACAAGAAGGTCCTGGGTTTAAATCCTGACCTAGAGACTTTATGCGTGGAGTTTGCACGTTCTCTCCATGTTGAGTTAATTAACTACTTAGGTGTGAATGTGTGTGTCTGGCCCTGTGATGGGAGTGGTGACCTGTCCAGGGTACATCTTTACCACCTCTTTCTTATTGGTACTTGTGACCCAGTGTAAAATGAGCATGTATAGTGCAGACATGAATGACAATGATTTGTAAATGTTCAAATGAGCAATAACCAAATAAAACTCCAACTTGCTCAGCACCTCAAATCACAATATCACATCAAAGACCACTTGGATGTAAATATCATACATTCATGCCATGAACGTCAAGATCTTTTGCAAGTTAAAGGCTTAAAACCTGCATTTTATCAAGATTTTTCTTCTACAGTGACAATGGTAAGGACATTATTGATGAAAAAGAGAAGAATGAGGAAAATGTGAGGTAATTACAAAAATTGCTTGTTCGATAAAACTCTTGGGTATGATAGTGTTTTAATTCCATTTATCCTCTGTTACTTTAGCTGAACAAAGATGTAGAAAAGATAGTGAAATCCTTTAGGTATGAAATGGATTTTTACTCCTCAGTAGGAGGAGAGGCTTGTACATATTTCTGCATATGTACAACCTTGAGATGGAAAGATAACAGCTGTTTACCCTGAGGATGAGACTTCTTCTAAAACAAACTCAATAGGAAAGCAACAACAATACATTTTTGTGCCTTGGCGAAAGGAATGTCTTTAAGCAACAAAGACCTGTACTCAAATTTGCTCTGCAGGCTAACCACGTATTTGTATTTGCTGGCAAGATCCTTAATAGTGGACTGTCAGTGGGATATTACATCTGTAATTCCTGTTATTAGGTCCAAATTATAGATGATAAAATAAATTTTGCGGCAGGCAGAGCAGGTGCATGCAAATGCAAATCTACTTTGAAAATCTAAGCAGAATCCATACGCAACTTCTCGATGACAATGTTTAGTGTATGAATAAATAAATAAATGAGCAATCTTTCAAGTAATAAATTGCAAAGTAACATATTAAAGTGCTTCTTTAGCTCCGCTTAGAATGGTGGTGTGTTACTTCCAGATTCTAGTCACTGGCCTTACTTTGTCAGTATATCAGCTGGAAGTTTACATTATCACTTCATCTTTTTCCCGTCACAAAACATCTAAAGGGGGAAAAGATCAAAAAGGAGAAAATTCTTATGGGCACATAGTGGCTTATTTTTGCCTGTCTGCAGGAACCCAGGCTTTCACATACAGCCATGTGAAAAAGTAGGACAGTCCATTAAAATTGTTCTTCAAAAGCGACGTTCACGTATCAGTGTTTACTTTGTTTATCTCTGAAACAAAAATCATGTTATAACAGCTTAGCACTTACATTTAACATTGTTGTACTTAAACAAAAGATTAATATTATATTTTCGAACCAACTTTTGTTTAAAGGGATATATGCAAAATTAGTGGGGGTTTTTTAAGCTTTATATGATATGTCATTCCTTCATCAAACACATACTCAAAGTTTTGCTTTGACTCTTTTGAATCTCCAGCATTACACAAGTACATGCAACTCTATTAGACTAGCGGCAGCGACAATTAGCAAACAGTTGGTGAAGCTGCAAGTCTCCTGAGCTTGTAGATGGCATTAATGAATGACATGGAGGAGCATTGTTTCATGACATGCTGAAGTACCAAACCAGTGCATATAATTTGCATTTGGATAAATTGGACTGATTTATATATCTCTACATCATTGGATATGAATTGAACCTGTTTAGCTTTTTATGTGCCCTAAAATTTGATCTGTTGCTTGTGCTTCATACAAAATACATTAAATTCAGTTACAAACAAAAAATTCTTTTTCATACAAGGACGCTTTTTTGTTGAATGCAACATTGTAGCATCACTTGTTACTCTTTGAAGGCTGTAGTCCATCCTCTTTTTCACATTTACATTTCAAAGTAGTGTCATTCAACACTGGAAATGAGCACACAGTGGTATCCCCGTGATGTGTTTTCATTCAATTAATCCACTACCTACTAAGATGCTGGCTCAATATGTTGGCAGTGCAATGACTGGGGAGTAAACGGACACTCTCACATTGGGATTGATTTAGCAAGGCACATCACTGCAGTGCCTCTTATCCACTAGTGTTTCCTTGAATACCAAATTATCTGGAAAACGCAAGTAGATTCATGATGATATCTATTTTAG
This sequence comes from Micropoecilia bifurca, assembly GCA_903067075.1. Classification (NCBI taxonomy): domain Eukaryota; kingdom Metazoa; phylum Chordata; class Actinopteri; order Cyprinodontiformes; family Poeciliidae; genus Micropoecilia; species Micropoecilia bifurca. Next base: position 5,991 of record CAEGAF010107403.1, on the reverse strand, counting down.
GAGGTTTGCTGTCCAAAAACATAGACATGCATGGTAACGTGGAGTGAAATTCTTAGAATAGCAACAATCGCAGTTCTCTCTTGGATTTAATGAGAATTAGTCTCTCAAAAGGGAATGCATCATCAAGCCCTGCTAGTCATTTTTCAAATTCTATCTAAACCATTAATGACCCTTAACACAATTTATTTGATATAATTGCTCTGCAGAGACGTAGAGACTGGAAACCTTCAGAGCCTTCATTGGATTTAAGAGGAGTTGCAGATGCAATTCGGTCAGAACAACTGTGTATTGTTGGAGACTAAATTACAAGAAATAAGGAGGCAAAAAATAAAACATTGTTGGAGTCGGATGGAAAAAAATGAGTCAAAACTAAAATGAGTTTTTTGTTCAAATTGAGATGTGAAATAATGGAAGTGTCAAAGAAACTGGTTGAAAGTGCAAATTGGAGTTATGAGGGGAAAGGAGATTGGTGAGAGAAGATGGTGTCAAAGCTTAAATGATGGACCTATATATTAAATATTTTAAGGGACATAATGATAAGTCTGGGAAAGGATACCTGCTGCATGTTGTAAAACTCATCACTGCCAAGCAAATGGGCACATTTATATTTGGGATCCATATGGGTTTCTGCAATTAGATAAAAAACCTTTCATGTCCATCGCCTGCATGGGTTTGTTGCAGGACAACTCTGGATAAAAACGGGGGTGCAATGTGGGTCCTTTCATGTGGGTTCATTAACTTCATTAACCTATAGCTGGTACAAAGAAGGATCCCGTTTTGTCATGTCCGTTTTGGAATCATCCAGCCTGATTAAAATCCTTGTAAACCTCACATACACCACTTGGTGCATGTGGAATGAATAAAGTCATGTCAGAAATGAATAAGAGGATCCCATTGAATTTGTTAATGCCAATTCTGCAACACAATTGAACACAGTCTATCAGACTCTTAAGAATTTAAAGCACAATATATGATATAATTCGTCCCATCTTTGCAAACCTTTGCAAATCTTTTCTTATATTTATAAGGGAATAACTGGTATCCCTCTTGGTTAGAGACAGATGAACCCCTAATAAAATGATTGCCATCAACACTCCCAGAGAGGATAAACTGCATGTTTACCATTACTGATTGTGTGTTGAATGACTTTTACAGGGGAATACAAAATGGTTCTTAGCTGTCCCACCGTCCCCCCACAGGCCAGAGCCTCTCACAGAGGCAATTAGAAATCAAGCAGAGACACAGACGTGTGAAGAGAGGGAGTTGCACGTCTGGCTCCTTGTACCCCTGAGTGAAAACCAGTGTCTGTGACCTTGAGCAAGGTACGCAATTTTCAGTCACTGACGATGTGACAAGTGCAGCAGTTGCATTGAACAGAGGGTCGTATTGGTTTGAAAGACGTCTCATCAAGCTGACATGCAGATAATATAATGGCTGAAAGAGAAGAAAGATAGAATGCTTTAGGAGAATAAACCTTTTGCCTCAGCACGATTCTGTGCTGACAAGCTCACGTCCTTGGCCCCTGCCACGATTTAGCTCATACTTCTGTGAATTCTTTACAAATGCATGTGTGCATGGGATATAATCAACAATGTGCCTCAATTGTATTTTTGTGCCAGCCAGAGAGAGTTTGCCAGCAAGTGATCTGTGGTCAGACCCATCCCCCAGGTGTCTGATATCTGATCGCCTGGATTGATCGTCCCAAGGAGAGCATGACATTCAGCTCGTACTATTAGGCCACAAGCTCACCCAACAAACGGTCTGCGGAGCAACAAAGGTAGAGACTTTTGATCTAGGAAGTTCATTATATCCACCTAAATCAAGTAGATCTAAAGTAAAAAAGGAAACAGGTTAACTTCAAAGAAATACAATGATTTTCCAGCTGCAGTTGGATGCCCCCATGCTGTGTGTGTGTCTGCATGTGCATATAGTGTGTAGGTGTGTGTAGTCGATGCTGGAGTTCCTGTCATTTGTAAAGCGAGTCCCAGCTTCTTCTTTAGACGCGCCACATATTCTTTTGTGAAGATTCCAGCCAGCACAAGTTGATATTCTTATTTATATTAATCCTAGAGTGCATCATAGGGAATACCACTGGTGGAAAGCACTTTGACTTGGCTGTGGTACTTTATGATCACACAGGAGAGGCTTCGCAGCATTACTGTCAATAAGCCTTCACGTTTAATGGAAGCTGCACAAACTGCTGATTCAACTAATGGAATTTAATGACCAAAGTACTTTGTTTGTACTCTACCATTTACCATACTGAATGCATCGCTGCTTTTCTCAAGTCTCAGCAATTACTCTCAGGATGGTATGAACTTACAAATACTTGCTGATTTCTATATATTTATGTTGTTTCAGCCTGAAATGGATCTGGGTTTTTTTCCATATGATTCCTATGATAGGTGTTCCATTTTGTCTTCAAACATTTTATCTGCACTTTGTCAGTATCCATTACACAACCTGAGCTTTTAGCCTCAGTGCAGTATTTTCAATGTGTTTTTTCCCCTTTCCTGATGTCTAACATAAAGAATAAACTAAACTACCATGCAAGGTTTTGTGAAACTGATCCTGGCATAGTTCTGTTTTGTGCTTTATGAGAACTATTAATACTTTGAGTCTGTTCAACGTGATACTTCCCTGTTTTGGAATGCTTTTCCAAATTAAATACAGTGCTGGAAACTGTGTGTGACATTATTTTGGAAAGTGGTTTTGTTTTAATGGTATGGCCATGGCGTCAAAATAAAAACATTATCTTCTATGCCTACTATTTGTTTCATACAAATGTGCTACCATATTATTTTTTTCTACATCCATTTTGTACCAGTAAACAGTTTTTTTACCCAAGTACATAAATGCATTTAATTTTATTTACAATTTTAGTTGGGTACTTTTGATAGATTGTTGTTTTCCTGAATTTTTTCTGATCTCGGAGAGATCTATAGTCCAAAAACTACTTTGTAGTTTGATTTGAGTCTTACATTGTCATAAATAACTATTGCAGTTCTCAATTTTCAGTTTTAATTTTCTCAATTAACAGTTTTAATTAAAACTCAATGATTTTAATCCTAAAGTATCAATAATAGTTTACTCTGTGCACCATGCAGCCCTTCTAATATTGCCCTTCTAATTTGAGCATGGACAAAAGAAAGTTTGAAGGACATGGATTTTCACTGAGTGCATCTCTGTAGCCTCTCCTTCTCTGATTAGACTTGATGATGAGAAATTACTACAGTTCAGCTTTGAGCCTCCTACTCGAAATGGCTCTCTGTGTACTGCTCAGCCTGGAATTATTAAAACATACTCTTTTGTGAAAATGATTAATGTAATTATGTGCTATACTGAAGCAAAAATGCATGGCATTTTAATCTGTTTAAGCAGCAGGATTCTACCTGATAAAATATTTTTTGATGCCGTAGCATAAGCCTTCTTATGTTTGTGTTTACGCTCCGTTGCTCTCCTCCTGTACTTGTTGGATCCTGTTTGCCCTAATTCTGTAAAACTGTGATGACTCACAATTTAAGTTGTTTCAACCGGTGTTCAGATACATAAACAAGTGTTGGTCTTTGGTAGAGTTCAAAGCTTTCACTAGACTTCAATAATTTAAATAAAGCTTTATTTAACCAGGAAGACATCATTGAGATTAATAATATCTTAAGGCATACTTGGAAGGCTCCCATCTCTCTCCATTGGCACCATATAGTCCAGAAAAGATTGGTTGCTGTCTTTTGCATCTGTCATAGTGCACTTAACATTGTCTTCCATGATTCAATGAACTTGTAATATCCAAAGACATGTATTATTGCTACCTTTCTTACAAGTCCACAGACCCAAATGAGAATCCGAACCATAATTTACAGAAACAAGGTGCTGCATAACATTTTCAGTGAATAATGTGTAACTAAATTAAAATTAAATACGTTTTAGACTTTATAACTACTGGCCTATCAACTGGGAGGCTGTCTTTACAGATACAAAATGGAAGTAAGTTATAACAAATCGGAAGCATGTGATTACAAAGTGAGGTAAAAAATAGCAAAGGGGTAAACTGGCTCTTTCAACCATGCCTACTTGAGAACGATGTGCTCATTGTGTCACTGACCCATCAATTTTAATAACTGCAACATAAATAACAGCTGTAAAATAGACTTTACAATGAGATGAAGGTTAACAAAATGGGAAGAGGTGAGACGAATGTGGAACAGATGTGAGGGAGCATAAACTGAAAAAAACTGAGTGGAGAATGGCAAAAATGAAAGGAGAATATCGGTACAACAATAGCTAACTAAGCCATGGAAAAAAACACCAACAAGAAATACACTGCAAAAAGACAGTGACTCAGCAACAGGCATAAAAAATGGATGTAAATCGAATAAAGTGAACATTAGCAGCAAGATTGCAAAATAAAACTGGAAATACAATTTAAAACGGTTCCAAAAACAACACATGAACAAGCTCAAGTATGGAATGAAACATCAAAATGAACAACTCTCAAGGGTATTAGACAACAGTGGCAAGATGAGTTCCCATCTGTTTCTATAGTTATAAACCTTAAAGAATTGAATTTAACATCAGTAAGTTAAATGTGTGCGCTCATCATTTTGTGATAAAGGCCATCATGGGACTTTGTTACTGTGGCTGAGGTAGGATTTACTGTGATTTAGTGTTACAGCTGTGGTTATGGACTGAAGTGATAAAAGGGTGGTTCAGAGGAAAGACCGTGCCTAAGTCATCAATTTAATGAATGGTCTTTACTTATGTGGTCACTTTTTCACAGTGGAGCTCTGGGACACAATGACGGCACTCACACATTCAGCCGAACATTTTGTTTCCCATTTCTTGTTCAGTGAAATTCTCCTGCCAGAGCTCTCTCAGTACCTGCCAACTGGGAAACGGGTCTGGAGAGGACCAGAGCTCTGATCATTTGACATGATATATAATCATCTTATGATATTTTTAATGAAGAGTTTCATTCTGTAAAAGAGGAGCTAATGGTAGGAAATATCAGAGAGCTTTGTACTAGTGCAGGAAGACTCAGTGGACCCCTCTGGGCCTGCATCGGGAGTCCTGGTAGAGGATCCCACAAGACTTCATTAATAGTATCTCTGATAGCTGACTGATGGGATAGATTCTCTTAATATCAGACTCTGAGCAATCCCCAGACGGCAAAACCTCTTTAAAATGTCAAACCAAAGCAAAGTCATTACTGAAGAATTGTGGGGGTACAGGCTAAGTGAAAGAAAACAAAGAATTATATGAATAACTGATGATGCATTGTGTTGCTTTTGTTTTCCGTGTGAATGTGCCTTGGTGCCAGTAATGCTATTTTTTTTTTTGGCTGGCACTGCCATCCCTTGATACAGCTGATAATGTTGCTTCTATGTTGTGCATTTTTCTGGCCAGCAGCCACAGTCATCAGTGGTAGTTATGCTTGTTTTTGATCATCAGCTGGGAGGGCAGAGCTTCACACTTCATAGCACCTGGTTTCCTCACACCCCCTTGTATCATATACTGCACCCATCTTCCCTGCAGTCTGCTGTGTCCTTCCAAACTTCTTTATCCACTACCACACTCCAGATGTCCAAAAATACAGAAATATATGACAGACTTGGGTGTAAGTCTTTAGCGGATCAACTTGTCTTGTTGTCTACGTGTTGCAGCATAAGATCTGAGAAACTCTTCAGAATATTCATTGTGAACTGACCATGGTGGTTCTGACACTTTAGGTTAGGCTTGGATCCCCTAAAATAGTAAAAGGTCCTGTTATTTATATTAACATAGTCATAATAAATGTGTTCAACGTAAATATATTGGAAATCTTGATACAGACCCCAATGGAGAGGACTTTGCAAATTGTTACTCGGTTACTTTACTATGGAGGACCAAAACTGACATAATAATAAATAAAAGAATAAATATATAAAAGAATCAATATAAAAATAAAAGTAGAAATATATAAATAAAAGAATAAAAGAATAAATATATATCCAA
>CAEGAF010107394.1:0-18821 GCA_903067075.1 Micropoecilia bifurca | reverse complement strand
GGAGGAGCTGGAAGAAGTGGCTGGGGAAAGGGAAGTCTGGGCCTCCCTTCTGAAGCTGCTGCCCCCGCGACCCGACTTCGGATAAGCGGAAGAAGATGGATGGATGGATACATAAAATCTTATTGTGCATTGTAAGCTGATGAATTCAGATTAGAGATCGTTGAACAACATGTGGCTACAATAACAATACAAGTTTATTATGAAATGTATTAGACAAATGTCAAGAAGTAGCTTTGGTTGAGTTATTAAGCATTTTAAATTAAAGGGTCATTCTTCCATGAAGGTTTGAAAAGTGCTTTAGCAACCATTCAACTGAACAAACCTGCCCCCTGCTGGGGGAACAGCGCATCTATTAAGCTCTTTGTTGTAGCTACTTCTCAGTGCTGGTAGAAATGTTGTTAAAGGGTTAAAAGAGGAGTCATGTTGTGATGACTTCCTGAAAGCAGACCATCAGAAGGAACAGGAGTATTTAAACAGACAGTGGCCCAATTTCAAGGCGCTAAATTACAAAGGCAAATTTCTGTGATGTCATATTTGATATACAGCTCTGGAAACACAGGAGACCATTTTAAATGATCAGTTTCTCTGATTTAGCTTTTTATAGGGATATGTTTGAGTAAAATGGACATTATTATTTTATTCTATGAACTACTGACAACATGTCTCCAAAATGTCAAGCAAAAATGTAGTTATTTGCACAAAATGAGAAATGGTCCAAATAATGAAAAAGACGCAGTACTTTCAGCTTTTGGACCTCAAGTAATGCAAAGAAGATAAATTCATGTTCATTTAGAAACAACAATACTGATGTTTGAGATCAGGAAGAGTTCAGAAATCAATATTTGGTGGAACAACTGTGAGGGGCTCAGTCCAGTGGCCTCTTCATTGTTTCCAGAACGGTGTATGGCAATTTAGAAGACTTCTTTGCAAAACTGATCGTCGTTAATCAGATGTGATGGAGATTCTGTGAACATCAATGTTGAACCCTTGCTTCATTTGCTCAATTGAATTTAAGTATGGACTTTGACTGAGCCTTTCTTACAGCTTTTCTCTCAGCCGTATTATTGCAGTATTGGTAAGTGTGTTTAGGATCATTGTCCTAGAAGGCGACTCTCAACCCAGTCATCAGTCTTTCACAGCATATTTGGTTTACTCCTTGATTATTCGGTATTAAACAGATTGTTTTTTCCAGACACACAGTTCCATTTTATAGCACAATCAAATAATAATGTTAACTTCAGTTATTATAAAAATGCTACATATATCAAATATTCCTTAAAATAAATTTGACTTTGTAATTTAGCGTGTTGAAATTGGGCCTCTGTCTCTTTAAAATCTCCTGCTCTTTCAGGAAGTTATCACAACATGGCTCCTCGGTTAACCCTTTAGATTCATTTTCACCAGCATTTCACTCGACGCAGCTCCAGTAACGAGCTCAGCTGTGTTCAAAATCTCGTAAAAATGACAAGGCTATCCAGACGCATCTTTTCTCTGCCAACACCTTTTTTTTTCTTATAGTTACTCTATAAAAATTTGTAATGCTTATTTCACATTGAGTGAAATATCACCTATTTTAATCTCTGACCTTTAATCTCAAACACTAGTTTATTTGCCATTCCTATTCCTCCAACATGGCTTCAAGATGTCTTATGAAATCAATCTATAAGTAACACAGCAGAAACTGTAAATACCAATGTTTGAATATGAATGTTTCCGAACACAAATGGCAAACAAAACAGTTACAAATATCTACCTAAATATGAAGGTGTCAGATATGTCAGTGTAAACTCTCTGTCTCTCTCGCTTTCTCTGGCACCCAAGAGGTGCAACCAAAGCTGTCGTCTAATAAAGAGCTGCTCTGTACAATAACAATATTATGGGTGATTTTTTCTTTCCCGATGGGCACACAGAAAACAATGCCAAAGATTTCTTTGTAATTGCAAATTCAGAGACAGTAGAAGTGCTACCAGTGCTTCCAGGCAGGTATATAGAGGTGCCAGTAATGTGGATAACAGGCCCCACTCCACGCAGCAGGATGTTTTCCCTGAAGTCATATTGGAAGTCGTTTGTGCTTCCAAAAATAAAAAATAAGAATAAAAATCCCTCTCAACAACCTGCCAGACAGGAGGGTGTCCCAGAGAAAGGCTCTCAATCATTTATTGTTTTATCATTATTTCATGCGATGCTTCTAGAAATCCTGCAGCAGAATAATCAGTCAACCCAGCATGTCGCCTGCAGAAAGAGAGCAACAAGATATTACTACAACTATTTAAAATCACACTAATAAATTTTTCACAATTCAGAGCCAGTGCAGACCTCTTCTCTTCGCCTGGCGCATCTCCTGCATGCAGCTTTATTTCTTGTTCGTCTGATGACTACTGCTGCCTCTTCTTTTCAAAATTTATGGGATTTTTTTCTGTCAGGATAACCAAACAGTGCAATGCTCTTTGATTACTAACAGTGATTTTTAAGTCGCCTAGCTGAAAAAACTAGAACTGAAACGCAAAACAGCTGCCCGTTGTGACCAAAAGGTAGAAAAGATCAGATTTCATTTGTCCTTTCCAAGTTCATTTTGATTCCACTATTAATGAAAATGTACAATTTTAGGAAAACCCTGTCAAGGCCCATCTCACTGAGAGATGATCTTTCTTTTAACAAATTATCTTTAAGCTTCCTAGTAAGTAAGGTCCACTGGTCATTACAGTTTGGGCCTTTTGTCTCGTCTTTTATCCAATAACCTTCATGTAATGTGTTTGGATCATTAAAACGTTTCTCATTCACTAATGTCAATTTGGTAGCATACCTTATTTTATCACACTGTGATAAACAGATGTAAGGTACCATTTTACAATAAGGCTCATCTTATAGATGTCTAATAAAAAGTTCATAGATTGATTTCTAAACACTTTATAACTCTTGAATAACTGTTTATCATGCATTAATGAAGGGTGACAATGAAACAAAATCTACAGGTTTCTTGCCAAATAGTGAGCAAAGTATGAGCACTTAAATATTTTATCTATGTGAGATAGCAATCCAAGACAGTCTGATACCTCTTCACATTTAATTAATGGATAATAAACAATTTTTAATGATTTATAAAGTCTTTACAGTTGAATAGATAACACAATATAATATTCATTAGTCATTAGGGGAGCCTTATTGTAAAGTGGTACCCACTTCAGTTAGCTGTTGACATGCTAGCTAATGCTAAAACTGCTTGACAACAATGGGTAACCAAGGAAACCAGTGACAGCTTAAAACTCGGCCAGTTCTTTTTGCAAATCACGGTGCTTAATAACATCGGACAGATGTATTGTTATTTTTATTATTTTTTTGTGGGGTATAAGTGATGATGGACGGTTGGAAGGATTTAATTTGATTTCCACAAATCTCTGATAGATGCATCCCTGATTTTCCTCCCAGTTTTGGACCAGTTTTTCTGTCCAGTGCTCCTCGTTTGCAGAATCACTACACAGGCCGTGTTTTACTGCTGAAAGGACCAGGAGCGGCGAGGCAGCAGAGACAACCTGGAGGAAGCTGTTAAATGCCGGCGTTGAGGAGCCTCTGGAGGCAGACGGCTTCCATCGCACAGTTCTGATGAGAGGTTACTGCAGCCTGTCGTTACTGAGAGAGCAAGATCAGAGCCGGGCTCTATACGCCTTCATCTCCCCGTCCAGTGACGCTCACCTGTGTTGGGCACCACCAGCCGGCCTCCAACATGGCCGAACATCCCGCTGGTCCTCAGCTGCTCTCTGCTGCCGCTCAGGGGCCCGTTGAGCCCCGTCGGGCCCTTCTTGCGTTTGTCCACTGTGCTACAGAAGTCACAGCTGAGGTCCTGTGGGTAAGACTCGCTGGGCGCTTTGGCGTGGAACTCGGCGCGCTCAGCTACGCCCAGAGACACCATGAAGGAACTCTGGACTTTGACTTTGATGTCCGGCAGCGGGTCAAACAGCTCCTTGTCGGCGCCGTCGTGGAAACAGAGCGGCGTGCTGTACGTCCGTCCCACCGTCATGTCGGGCGGCATCGAGGAGTTGAGAAGCAGCGGGTTGCCTGGACACACGGAGAGACATGGCACAGTCACCTAAAAGCTCTGTGCTCATGGGAAATGGCAGGCAGAGGAGCGGTCTAGTTAAAGAATCTTTGAAAATGACATTCATCACTGTCCTACTTGGAGCTGAACGGGTTTCTGGGATAAAATGACATGGAAAAGTATTTCTGATTTCTTATCCTTTGCATGTTTGTCACACAAATCAAGAAATCAGGAACAGATTTGTAATAGTTTGGGGTTTTTCAGTGCAGCTTAATTTTATTTTGTTGTGACTCCTTGTTTGTCTAATTCAGATAGTTTTGGTTCGTTTTTAGAGAGTTTTTGCTCGTTTTTATTAGATATTTTTTAGTAATTTATAATATTGTAAGTGTTGTATTGTGACTGTGCTTTCATCAATTGGCTAATGATACCATTTTAAAAAACTATATTCAATCAGGTTGCACAGTGGCTCAGTTGGTAGAGCTGTTGCCTTGCAGCAAGAAGGTTCTGGGTTCGATTCCCGGCCCTGGTCTCTCTGCATGACGTTTGCATGTTCTCCCTGTGCATGGTGGGTTTTCTCTGGGTACTCCAGTTTCCCACTGTCCAAAAACATGACTGTCAGGTTAGTTGGCCTCAGGTGTGAGTGTGTGTGTGCATGGTTGTTTGTCTCTGTGTTGCCCTGAGACAGACTGGTGACCTGTCCAGGGTGACTCCGCCTCTCGCCAGGAACGTTAGCTGGAGATGGGCACCAGCACCTCTTGACCCCACTAAGGGACAAGGTTGTAAAGAAATGAAAAGGATGGATGTATTCAATCGTTGAACAGTCAACTGAACTTTAGCTGTCATCATTTTGTGGACTAGAATTAGCGCCACCAGGTGGAGCCTGGAGAGCCGTAAACTGCTGTAAACTGCTTGTGTGGAAAATCTATTTCACATTATTTCAAAAGCCTAATAAATAGTCATAAACATAAAAACGAAGGATTTTATAGTTATAATTTCAGTATGTTTTAGTTATAGTTCATTTTAGTTTTTCCCAATTAACTATGGATTTTATTTTTTTCAGTTAACAAAAATGTATTTTCAATTCCTGTTATTTTGTTAGTTTTAATTGACAGTAACATAGTAACATTGATCAGCAAGGGCACAAATACTTTTCCATCTCTTTTGATTCACTAAAAACATTTCATATTGTTTAAAAACAAAAAACAGAGCAACAGATAGTGTCTTGTTAGTTTTTGAAAATAAATGAAAAATAAATATGTTGGAAAAATATGTGCATTGTTTTTTCACATTTAATATCATATATCTGCTCTGGCTTTTCAATGTTCAATCAGTACATAAGCACATGATTTACATTTCTTCTCTTTCTGATAACTGCACAGTATTTTTTATGTTATGGTCTTGCACAGTATATCATGATTATTGTTTTGCTAATTTTTAAAAAAATATATTTTTAACATACAACACAATGAAGTTTCCAGTTGTGACGTTATAAAATGTCAAAAAGTTGAAGTAGCGTGATAACTTTTGCAAGTCACTGCTCATTTAACGTGAAACATTTTAGTAAAAGCAAAGACTTATGTCATACTTTAATCAAATAGAAACCATTTGTCGTCTCCAGGTGAAGTTAATGTGGCTTTGATCAGACTTTATCTGCTCTGGCGGCTCCTTGGCTGACCGCTGAAGTTCAAACTGCATTTCCAGGCAGGAGAGGGGAGCACAAGGGCCAAAGGGGCACAACCTGGACAGAAGGTCCAGGGCTCGGAGCCACGGTCAGGGCGTCAGATTTAATTACCAAGCTCACACGCAGCTTGATCTCCATAATCCATCTGCTGGAGTCAGCTCCTCAGGACAACACGACTGTCCTCCTGAAGGAGAAGAAGGGAGGCCAGGAGGTGTCTGCTGTGTAAATGAGAGGAGTCCTTCAGCCCCCACTGTGTGTGTGAGAGTGTGTGATGAGGGTGAGGGGGCTGGGGGAGCTTAGGTCTTCATCTGTGGCCATTAAATGTGGCGAAGCTGCCAAACGGAGCGAGCAGGGTGCCGCATCGATCTGGCAGCGGCACCAAGATAACGGTGAAGTCACTGAGTCCTTGCTGCCCAGCTGTTGCCTGGCGAGGGGTGCGAAGCAGGAGGCTAATGTTGTTTTATTTTTAGGAAAATCATTAATTACCGGGGATGGGATCTGTGATGAGCTTTGTGGAGGCTGCTGGTGTTTTTCACTGGATCTTTTTTTGTCCTGATTTAAAACTGAAACGAAATTCCTGTCAGTAGAAACAAACATTTTAGTCAGACCTTCGTGTATTTGTCATCACATAGCACTAATAAACATGGAATACAAATATTATTTCGCTCTTATGTTTTGAGCAAAGTAAAGGGGTCATTTAGCATAATTCAGAATGCAAATTAAAAGATGACCCATTAAGGTAAACCCTCCGAACCACAGACCATTTAAAGTTAACACATTCTCCCAAAACCCTCCTTTGTGCTTCGTGCATCAAATGATGTCATAATCATGAGAATTTTATTTTTCTGATTAAGTTCAGTGTTTTAAGTTCCTGATATATTGTTTAGTTTTTATTCAGCCTCATCTTTAGCTGCGGTTTTATGTTGGGTTCTCATTTCACTCCTCTCTGTCTGGTCTTGTGTTTCTATCCACTTCCTTCTTTCACAGGACACAATGGTAGTAATGGTAGAGACAGCATCAAAAGTTTAATATTTTCGGGGTGTGCCGTGGTGGCGCAAGGGGATAAGGCACACCCCACGCACCGCGGCTGTCGCCGGCTCGACTCCCAACCGTGCGTCATTTACCGCATGTCTTCGCCCACCCTCTTGCCTGCCTACCTTCAAAAATGAGGCCACTAGAGCCGACAAAAATACTCCATAAAAAGAATATACAAAAAAAAAAAAAAAAAAGTTTAATATTTTCACGTCGTTAGCCCATGTGTGCACCTCTACATGGACAAGCTCGAAATTTCAGTTTCACGAATTTGGCCAGTCGTTTGACGGGAAGACAGCAACCGGTTGTCGCCTCGTCACCATAGTTTCATGAGAAATGAAAGGAGACGGATCGATGTCACCTTCTCTATGTCAAAACCCTTATGGAAACAAGAAGGGGAGGAGTCAGAACCACAGTGAAGCTTTTTGTGCTTCCAGACTGTTTGGTAGAAAGAGACAACAAAAGCAAACAAGCCACCGGAAACAATCAAGCCCATTTTAGTTTGTCCTGTGATTAATTGATGTATTGCGTATTGGGACAGTCCTGCTCAGATCCTCTTGTTTTACTCCTGAGTTTTTATCAACCTCTTCCTGTGTTGAAGATCTATCTGAGATTTCTGTATCTTCTGGTTGCTCTTCCACAGTTTACCGTCAGTCTCTGATTGACTTTACTACCAACTAAAACACATACGCTCAATGAAATTACAAAGACTTCCAGATTAAAGATGTTTGCTTCCTCAAAGGCTGTGGTGGTTAATCCTTTACACTCTCAGGATCATCATAGTGGCTATTTAACCTCTGACCTGCAACGCCTGAGACAGCGTTTTAAAGGGTACGGAGTCAGCGTTGGCTCAAATGTAAGTAATAGCTGGGATGTTCCACAGAAACGAATTAAAAACATGACCACAGTTTATTTCTAAACGCTTCTCGGGGTCTCGGTCGGAGACGTTGGCCCACTGCAGATGACATTCAATCGCCGCCACATTTTTTTTTTTTTACCTCTGGTCGGAGAGAGAATGATCTGATTATCGCTTGAGTGTGCATCTTTAAGAATGGCGCCGCGCAAATGGAATGGCAGCAGTGAGATGAGAGAAGTTAATGAAATGTACCTCAGGTTGAATACCTTGAGGGATGGGTTTGGAATTGGGCCCCTGATTAAAAATCACTCAGAAGGAGAAGGAATGTGGAAAGACAGGGTCAGGTCCGACACTCTGCACTCCGCCTCTCTGGAGAAACACCTCAGAGCATTTATAACAACTTGGAAGCACTTGAATGTTTTTTCTTTCATATTTTGTTATCCTTCAGGTTAGAAACATATCTAATTTTGACAGGCCTTGTTCTATTTGGATGCAAGTTTAATATCCGAAAGTGTTTATTTAAGCTGCAGCATGAAGCTTTTTTGATAAGTTTTTAAACATTTTTTTTAACATTTTTGTTAAAACTCTCCACAGTTTGTTATCAGACAGATAATCAGATTGATCTCCACATTCTCCCTGAGCTACTATTGCCATCTGAAGAAATGCACCACACCTGGTCAAAAATAACCAACCAGAGCCAGGAGGCGGGGCTTAATGCCCTACCTCCTGTGAATGTGCAATAATTCACAGGAATGTGCTGCTTAAATTGCTAATGGGAGAAACAACTTAGTCTTACATGAAAACTGTTTATCCACCGTCATCAGTGGCTATGCTAACTAGCCTTAAGTTTAACGGGAAGAAGCTGTAGCGCTAAGACCCACTTCCAGGCTCTGATTGGTTGTTTCTAGTTTTCACTGGAAGAAGGAAGAGGAGCTCGATTGCTTTCACAGATTATCTGATTATCTGTTTGTCACGACAATTGTCACAACAGCAGACGTCGTGACAATTTGCTGAAACTGTCACGACATAATGACAGTTTCAACAAACAAGTATAAAAATATGTTTTTATACAAGTTAAATACGGCAGCTTCAAAAGGTGAAATCTTTAATTTTCCCTTAAAATCAAGTAGGCCAATCGAGAGGGGGCATGGGGGGAGGGGGCCTTAAAGACAAACTGGGGCTGTTGAGCAATAAGTAGAGAAGAGAGGAAGGAAGTGCTCCAGATTTCCCAGGGTGTCTCAACCCGGCTGCTAAACGGAGAGGAGGGATTGTGTCCGGTGGAGGGCACAGCAGGCAGGCTGCACAGAGAACTGGCCTATTTAAATACGATTGATGACCTGCTGAATGAAGCTCTCCGCACATCTTTCCAATCTCAAGATGTAGCGCTTGGGGCGGGGGAGGACGGACGGGGGGGTTCATGACCAGCTCTTCAGGCCTCTGGAAGCCTGGAAGGGGGAACCTGGTGGGGGAGCATAGCTGGATGGATCACCTGTCTGCACAATGGCCATCACTAGCAGTAACCCAGAAGTGTCAGGGTCCTGCAATATGAATGCCTGTAGCCTGGCTGGCTGGGAGAGCAGCAGCCACACGGGCTACAGAAGTTATTGCTGCGCACAACAAAAATTGAATTGATGCTCACTGTTCCATACCCCCCCATCCCACCTCCACCCCCCAAATCCCTCATTTATCAATCAGTGGGTCATGCTGCTGTAATCTGATGTAGAAGATTGGTGGACCGACAGTTGGATGCACCGTCCAGAGGGAGGCGGGCTGAGTGCTGCTGTTGTCTATCAGAGATTGATTATCTCCTGCAACAGAATAACAGAGGTGCAGGTCTGTCAAAACAGATGGACAGGTCCTTTCACTGATTATTGAGGCATAAATCTCACAGCGACAGGGAGGGTGCAGCCCGTTCTGCTTAATGCAGGCAAATGCCATCCATCGAGCTGCAGCGCTCTCTCTCTCTCTCTCTCTCTGACTGTCGCTCTCTCTCTCTGACTGTCTCTCTCTCTCTGACTGTCTCTCTCTCTCTCTGACTGTCTCTCTCTCTTTCTGACTGTCTCTCTCTCTCTGACTGTCTCTCTCTCTCTCTGACTGTCTCTCTCTCTCTGACTGTCTCTCTCTGTCTCTCTGACTGTCTCTCTCTCTGTCTCTCTCTCTCTCTCTCTGCCTCTCTCTCTCGTGACGTCTCCTGTCGGCCTTGTGCTTGCTCTCTGTTGATGACTTTACTTTTTATACCCTTGTCACACTATTATGTATCTGCCTTGGGTGTCAAGGTGAGAACATCAGCTGCCTTTGGCAGAAAACCTACCAGCATCACCACAAATCACACATATAATGCTTGGTATGGACTTATTTGGAGTTGCCAAACATTTTGGCATAAATGTCATATTTCTGAGACGTCACACGCAGGAGTCAGCTACAATCACATGGCCTCTGACAGATGTATAAAATAGGAACACCCGATTATGATGTGATCCCCATCAATGTATCTGTAACTGCATGTTTTGGGTCTTTGTCTTCTGGGAAGGAGCTTTGGCTCAATGTCAACTGATCTGTATCCTCTAGTTTCCACTACAGGAACCTTTGGCAGGAAGCAGCGTCACTTTCTGAGGTTGTTAGTAATGTTTTCTGTTTCCACGCCATTTAATGAACTACAAACAACTAAATAGGGTAAAAAAATGATGAAAATCACCCTGGTAGGGAGGAAATACTTCATTTACTTTGACTGGAAGGATTGCTGTGAAGGGATTGTAACAGATCATAACAGATTTTTAGGATTCTGCTGCATGTGTGTATATGTGTTTTATGCTCTATTCAGACACATCTGCACCACATTTATTTAAAAATATATGTGTATGTTTCAATCTCTGATTTTTGAAGTGATTGTCCCTGTAGTCACTATGAAATGATCACAACAGCAGGTTTTAATCCTTGCTGCAGCTGTTTCTCCTCTTCTCTCCAGCAGTGAGGTAACACCTTATCACTGCAAATTTATGAGCTCCACCTTTTGACTGCATATAAGCCACAATGTATAGAATTTTGGTTATAATTAAGCCTTTTTTTGTGGTTTTATTGTTAGATCACTGGATTTGACCAGTCAGAGATCAGTATTTATCAAATGTCATCCAAGGAAGTAACAGTGTTGTACAGGCAGCAGATTCATGGGTGGCCAAAGCTCAGTGATGACCATGTCAACAGAAAACTGGCTCCAGGTGCAGAAGAAGTTCATACTGGTTCTGACAGGAGAGTGTTAGAAGATACACAGCATCAGTTTGCTGTGTTTGGAGATGCATGGCTGCAACACAACCTTGGTAAGGAGAAGAAGTAGCTTCACCTTGTCTGGTCGTCTTGAAGTTGAAGGACTGGAAACCCCCAGTGAGAGCCGAAGAGTCAATGACATCAACGCCATAGTCACTGTGGTTCTTCCTGTACAGCATGACGGCCACAACCAGGATTACCACGGCAACGATTCCTGCTCCAAGACCTGAGTACAGAGCCACGTCGATGGAGCTCTCCATGTCTGGAAGACACAAAGAACAGGAAAGAGTTCTGATATAGAAGTAAACTTCCTCTGTTTGTAAACAGTTTATTGTGTTTTTAATGTTTTGTAAGCTAAACATCATATTTCTACCCAATTTTGATTTGTTTGCACTGCTAAGTTGAAGATAAAACCAGTGTATTTATGCAGGTTTTGAAATGTGTGTGACTTCAGTATGACCTGAAGTGAGCTTTTAAAAACAAAAGAAAAACGTGGGGGTGTCGACTCAGAGGAAGGAAAACATCCATGACCTCTGGAGGTCACTCATCCTCCCTGCTTGTGGTGTACATTACCTGCCAGAAGCAGAGCTCACCTGAACTGGAGTGTGGGCGGCTGAGTTACATTGTTGTTGTGCATAATAGAGTTCAACTATGTGGAGTACACATAGACACATAGACGCTTAGTTTGCTGCATTGATTTTGATATACAGAGTCCTAGAAAAACAACAGCACAGAATCTTTACCTTGTTAGGGTCTACAGATTCACTGAGCATTTTATTAGCAACTCCTGTTCAATTGCTTTTAAACACGGTGACGACGGCTTGAGGTAAAAATCGAACATCAGAATGTAGAAGAGAGATTTAACCGACTGAAGGTGGTTTGCTCTTTGGTGTTTCAGAAACTTTCCCCAATACACCAATTTTTCAGGACAATCAGACCAGCGAAAACATTCAGTTTCTACCTGTTACTAGAACAAAATTCCTTGTTGATGACAAAGGGGAAAATCTGACCAACTGGTGTGAGGTGGGAAGTCAACCGAGGCTCAAACAACCACCCAGTACAACCAACTTTGAAGCGGATGGGCTACAGCAGCAGAAGACCAGATCCGCTGATGCTGGTCAGCTAAGATGAGAAGAACGATGGCACAATTCACAGAGGCTCATCATGGATCAGTTCTGTCTGGTGTCAGCACTTCAAATTCAACTTAAAACTGAAACCCAGTGAAAGTGGATTTTTTGGTACTATGAATGTCATACTATGAAACTATGACATCTTTTTCAGTCATGTAAAAAAACAGAGTAGACCTTTGTTGCATCTCTGGAGTTGAAATGGGGTTGCTCTAATGGCGCTGCTTTCCAAAGACACAATTAATTAATCATCAGGTTACCATCTCCTTTAAAGCAGGAAAGTTAGTGTAGAGTGTTAAGGGTTTTTTTTCTTTGTGGTATTAAATATATGATTCTTATCACATTACTTGGAGTCAGTCATTTATTTTCTGAGATGAAACCGTCTTAAAGATGAAAGAGGATTGTCTTTGTTGTATGAATAAAGACCCACAGAGAGTGAAAAGGGCATGATGCAAGGTGATGGAGACGAGCCTGTTATTATGTAGATGTTCAAGGACAAACTCTGTCAGGAGTAGGACTCCATTACACAGAACAGAAAGCTGGAACAATCCCATCTCTACCTCTCAAAGCCTGAATAAAATGGAACCAATCGTTGTGCCTTCCATTACCCTAAAATGTTTCTCCACTGAAGTGGCTTTCACTGGTTCTGCCTTAGTCCGCCCTGGTCAGACTGTAGCAGATTTTGAGTGATTCTCCGTTTTTTGCACTCACTTCAGTTTGTACAAGCCACACCAAGCCACGTAAAGCACAGAAGAGATTTGACTGACAGCAGACAGAATCCATTGATTGGCCCATGATTTAAGAGTCCACATCTCAACCACCGACGTGGACAGGTGGACATCAGACAGCTACTCAGCATGTGATCTTGAGCACAAGCACCAACTTCTGGAGTTGACTGACTATGATTTAGCAAACATTACGTCTTTCTGAAGAACAGAAAGCAATGAAGAAGAGAGAAACGATGCAGCTCTGGTCAGTGTTCTGTTGGAGCTGGTCAGTTTGAAACACCTGAATTACATTTTAACTTGTGCATTTTAGTCTTTGTTTAGACTTTTCTTTCCAACAAAGAGAACATTACAATTTTTGAATACATTACCCAAATTCAAAAGTTGCGCATATTTAAAAATTCAAAATAATTTGACTCAATAAAGATAGCTTTGTATGAACAGCAATCTTTCAACATGCCTGAACAAAAACAACAAACATCAAAACCACAACCTTTAAGTCCTCCACTGACAAGTGTCAATGCAAACATCATCAGAGAGCAGGGTTCCAGGAAAGAGGGTCAGTCTGGAGAGTATTATTATCCATTGGATTTACCAAAGGAAAACAGGTTCCCAGGGTAGAGCTTCACCAGAGTCTCAGTAAAATATGCGATACACAGTAGATGTACAAATATATTTCTTCTTGCACTTGAACTAAAATAATTTAATTCCATTCAAAGTTGCTGCTGCACTTCAGCACATGCCACCAGTGCTCATGTTACCATATTATCACATATTAATAAGCAGTACTCGCTTAAATGTACATCCCTATTGTTTATTATGCATCACTTGGCCGGTAGTAGAGAAGGGGGCAGTAGACGACATGTACTTCTTTAAAAAAAGAGCCAGGTTTTTGTCTTTTTATTAATGCGTTTTTGTCATTTCTGACATTTACATTTACAAGGTTCACACTCATTGTCGCAGTTGATCACATCCTCCTCCTCCTCATTGCATGACTATCAGCAAACGCAAATGATTTGTTGACTATTTATGTAAGATGTTCTATTGCTAGATACTGAACTGGTTCTCCAGAAGAGAAGAAAAGGGATGATAACAATAATTTGAGTCTTGGTAATGAGGTTACTAAAGCTGCTCCTAGGTAACTGGTTTCCTACTAAGATGATGGGTTTCCGGGTTAATTTCCTTTCAGTCCGTCCTTGTTGGAATTATGTACAGAAATGCTACAGCCTGAAATCACACGCAAGATCCTGCTCCCAGCTTCCTGCTGGAGGGCAAAAAAGCTGCTTGCTGATGATGTCTACCATTGGTGTTAACCGTAGAGTTGTCAATACAATGTGCTAAATCTTAAATATATGCAACATATATGTAAAAGAAAATGGGACAGAGTGTTTTGCTACTAATTCTCAATACTATCAGAACTAGATAACAAGGTCTGGAAAAGGTTTTAATTTAAAAATAAATAGCTAGGAAAAGGGAAGGAGGTCAGTAATGCTAGCTTGACTTTGACAACCTCAGCATGTAGATATGCTGTTGAATTCGGTGTGTTTCAGGTGACCTACAGACAGATCACCAGTAGAGAAAGTGTTGAAATTAGCTAATCTAAATTAGCTTCTATGTGATTGCTAATCTGCCACAGCAATCACTAGTTAATAATTGCATTAATAATAGCAGAATAAACATCAAACCTGAAAACATAATACTGCAACAGACCGAATGTTCTGTTTTATGTGTGGGAAATGTTTGCATGTTTTCCAGTGTTGAATCCTGACGCTTTAGTGGTGCTGTTGTCAGTTACTATAGTAACAAGTCTGAGTGAAGTGTAGCCGACAATGAGAGCGAGGGAAAAAAGAACACAAGTGGTTTTGAGCTGTTCTTCAACAGTTTTTCAGCGTTATTTTCCCCTTTGCTGTGGCAAACTGCACTGAATTAATAATACCTACATCTCCAGGACTCATCTTGTTAATGAAACTGTTCTACCATGGAAGCATGGCTGTGGATGGCATGTAAAATAATAGTCTTTTAGCCCTCCAGCATTGTGTGAAATTTCCAGATGTAAACAAGAACATGCAACGTGTCCTTAGAGAGAGGAAAAAATAATTCTGCCTCCACAAAATTCCTGTAATATTTTTAATAATTCCACTTTTCCATAAACTTTGTAATAACTCTATATATATTATACGTGTAGTCGCTGAGACATAATCTTTGTTTGGAAGCTAACTTCCTTTGTGCCTATTGGCCTGTGTTTTCCCCCCAGACAGTGTTCAGGCCAGAGACGACGGTCAGAAGCTGATGCAATGAAAAACAGACTAAATGAAGCTGATTCTGTTCGCTCCTTGCCAGAGGATCAGTCGCCACAGTCCAGCAAAATGCACTTCCTGTTTTCATTCAACCTACACTTACAGCCTGACAGCAAAGGAGTAGGCAAGATTTTACACTAAATTGGAGATCTAATGAAAACACTCAAGCTACAGTAGAGGCTGGAAATCACTTAACCGGGCCGAGTCGGCCGCGTGATTGAGAGCTGCCACAGGAATGGCAGGACAGTGCCGTAAATTGGACAAATTAGCTCGTTTGCAATGATTACAGGCCATTAATCCTCCACAACGCAGCACATGTTCACTTGTCACAACCAATCCATCTCCTGGCTCAAGGTAGAAACACAGCTGTGATGTCACGGTTGTCATAAAAAGTCAGCCGCTGAATAATGATGGAGAATGAGTAATGAGCATTTGCTGGGTTAATTTCTGGAGCTGCTCAGATCAAGGTGAACTAAACGGTTGATAATTCGTGATGTTTCTATTTCCAGGCCGTGTGCTGGAAGCGTGAAAAAGAGCCTGTCACTCTTCTTGTTTTCTTTTCCTGCCAGCTTTAAATTTAAATCATCTCCTGCCCTCAGATTTCAGGGTAAATTACACGTAAGTGACAGATGAGGGGGGTCAGGAAAAGAGGGTGAGAAGAATGGGTACGGGGGAAGAAGAAGATGAAAGAAATCCACAGAGGAAGACTCACTTTGAGGTTTAACATCATGTAGCAGCTTTCGATCTGCAAAGACAGAGAGATAGAATGAGACAAAGAGGAGAGGAAGTGGCGATTAAAGTGCAAGCTGCTGTGAAGTGACTAACAAGTGAGGACTTGAAACTCAGACACGCTGAGTAGGAGGATGCTCTCCTGCTGATTGAGCTCAGAGACCGGACAGAAACTGATGATGGGGGGAAAGACGCTGTCACTGCCCTCACCCAACCACAGGAAAACACCGACAGGAGTCTACTGTATGTTCGCACTGCAGGCTTTCATGATCAATTCAGATGTTTTTTGTGAAATCTGATATTTTTAGGGGGGTTGTTTAAATTTCCAAATACATGCAAATTGTATGTGATCTCCTGTGTGAACTGAAAGTAACCTGAAAATGTTGCGCATGCACAGTTGAGGATGCAACATCGCATGCTCAGTGTTTGGGGAAGAAAACATGGATGGTAACGGTAGAGCAAATCTTGTGATTTTAAAGTTGTTGTCCAGTCGGAACCAGCACATCGACAACTTAATCCTCATTATCGTCCTCCATGCTTGCGGTTTTTTCTCTGCGCTTCCATGTATCACAACGCAGAATAGTGACGTTTGTTGTTCAGGTCGGATGAATAGGACCTGACACAGAGATGCAGGTCGCATGAGAGCAAAAATAAATCTGATTTAGGTCACTTTAGACTCCAGTGTGAACACAGAGTAACACAGAAGGAAGTGATCTCAATGGATGAGTTGAGAAAAGTAAAAAACAAACAAGTTTGTCTGAAGTTCAGGAAGAGACTTGACTGTGTGCCAGGTCCAAAGGTGCTACTGTAGTGGGAGTTAAGGTTTTTCACTCATGACCACATGTTACACATAAAATACAATATGTTGATGATGTGTACAAAATTGCAATTGAGCTAAATAAGCTAATTGAGCTTAATTGTAATGTAAGACACAGCAGACTGTAACTTATAAGAAAGATTGAGAGGAACAAAGAAATGTGAGAGAAAAGACTAGAGGAGAACAGAGTCGGCTGTCAAACTTTCTACTTTCATCTATATTTCAAAAAAATAAAATCTCACATTAATGTGTAATGGAACCCCAAAGAGTCTTATTGGATTAATGTAACATTATCCTTCTATTTTTCAAAGGATAAACTATCAAACGTACAAATTATCTCATCATGGCCAGGTCAGTGGCTCAATGCATTGTGTCTGTCTGTGAGCATTATGGTCAATATCTCTACTCATTTCATTTTTTGGTTTTTAGGCTTAATTAAAGTCTCCTTTATTACTAAGAAGACTGGTAGCTGTTTGAAATGTTTTCCACGTTGTTCTGATCTTCCTCGTTGTAAATTGGCTTTCTTTTGGTTTTTATTAGATGCGGGTGGATCAGACCAAAATATCAATAAGTATCGTTCGTATGATCCATAATACCATAGTAAGATTAATACTTAAGTTTCAGATTCTCTCTTGAAATGTTGTTATTTTTAGTTTTTGTAGTTTTTCTACTCAAGAAAGATTTTGTTTTGTTCTCAATGTGTATCACATTAATATGTTATTGAGGACAGAAGAACACTTTTGCTAAAAACACTCCATCTGTAAGAATATTTTCCCAATTATTAAGAAACTAAGTCATAGATTACATTATAATTAAGAAGACTTCAAGATGTTCAAGAGAGTCCAGCAAGTTGCGATACATAAGTGAGGCCCGTTAAATTGCCTTTGTGACAAACGGGAACATCTGTCCAGGAAGGACCCACTGAAACTCAAGACAGAATCCAGAACATTTTCATAAAAATTCTCTTTCCAACCTTCTTTTGAGATCTGGATCATAACCAGTACTCCTGTCTCATAGGGGCAACAGTGACACATCCTCATATACGTTATGTGTTTGCAGCAGCAGAATGCTGGCTGCAGACGGACAATAGGAAAAATGGGAGCACACGATGCTTGATGAGCTGCAGCAGACTGACCCCCAAACACGAGATGCTAAAGTCAGACAGGACTATCCTAGAAGATGCCAAATCGTCTGGTCTACTCACATTTTCATCTTGGCGTAATCTTTTTTTTTAAATAAAAGATGATGTGAAATGCCAAGTTTTATGTAGCTACTTGAGTTTAGATTGAAATACTTTTAGAGCTGTCTGACAGGGGGCCCTCCACAATTAAATTATAGGAAACTAATGCATCCACTATAACACTTGCATTCTATTGGCAGAGAGGTTGCCAGGAGACGGTGCTATTTTGTTCCAAGCTGGAGCACAAGCCAGCAGAGAGGTCTTAGAACAGCTGTCACAGGTTACCATAGCACAGACAATCCTATGATGTCACAAGACATGTTATGACGTCACCACAGAACTTCAGTTGAATATTCAGTTGATAAGTTCTTTAGCTTGTCAGAAAGCACAAGGTTGAGTGGAGACTGCTTCTACAGAAAACACTGTATAGTTTGCAACATATTTTCAAAACTGTTTTTGCAAAAAATGGAGACTTAGACGACAGAACTGTTCAAACAGGAGACTCATTGCCAGGAAGATGGACGGAAGAACGAACAAACTCAAGATGCCTGGATTCAAGGCAAAGATACCCAGAGTGTAATTCTTTTGAGGAAATTAACAGGCTAAAGACTCTTTTGGATAAAGAACGAGAAAGATTCAACGAGGAACACCAAAGAGCAAATTACTTGGAATAAGAACTGCACGACGTGAAACTCAAGTTAGAAAAACATGAGTTTAACGAAAACGACGTTGGCGTATGCAGGGAGGCAAAAAAGGATTGAATGCCACTGAGGACATCCTATCCTCTTAAGCTCCTCTTGGAAAATAAAGCCCTCCAAAATCAGCACAGATCTTCTCAAGAAAAAGAGGCACTTTTACAGAGAGAGATCCAGGAAAGTACGACCTTATATCAAGAAGTTCTGGCTAAGCTTCAAAATTATATTATCAGTCTGTCAGAACAGGTGGCAACGTTACAGGAAGAGATGGAAATAGAAATATCAGCTAACTCTCAAACAGGGCCCTGGGGGTGGATGAGATCCGCCCGGAGTTCCTTAAGGCTCTGAATGTTGTAGGGTTGTGTTGGCTCACGCGACTCTGCAATAT
>CAEGAF010107382.1:0-19288 GCA_903067075.1 Micropoecilia bifurca | reverse complement strand
TATTGTGCGTTTTTGAACGGTACAGGAGACTAAGTGGTCTGAAAAAGGACCACTGGGTGGCGCAATGGTTCGCTGGCCGGAAAAATATCCAGGCAAACCCAGAAGCAAGTCCCGGTGGTTTGTCCTCTGAAGTAGGAGCTAAACCTGCAGGCTTTAACTTTTAATGAGACATGGAATAATGATAAATTATTTCAGATTACGTTTTATATGTCTGGTATTTTGATACTCTGCCGTCTTCATATGTTTCTGTTAACGGGAGCTAATGTTTATGTCAGCTATGCTACGTTAGCTAACGTAGGTTTATTTTATAAGTTTTACAAAGCGAGTATTACGCACGCACAAATCTTTTTGGGTACACACAAATCTTTTTACACACACACATCTTTTTGAGACTATTTTCACTCCATAATCTTTCATCATGTTGTCATGTTTGAAAAAGTGAAGACATCTCATGAGCCAGAATGTTCAATGTTGTTTTTATTATTATTTATTACATAAAAGGTCCAGGCACCACAGTTTCACAGTGTTCCTTTAGAAGACCTTGACCTTAATCCTTTTGGAAGACAGGAAGGAAAAAAATCATCTTTCCCTTCTGGCTTGTGATCATTTAGAAAAGCAAAAAGGTTTTCCTGTCTGTTATCCGTTGACCTAACACTGCACATTAGGATTGCTTGTTTGAAGTTTTCAAATCTATTATATTGGAATGCATTTTTTACTAAATAAATTGGTAGGATAACTGTAACTCCATCTCTCAAAGTCTTTGGAATAGGCAGCACAAACCACAGCAGCTTCCAGTCCCAAACAGATCCTTATTCTTAAAAACATCCAGCTTCTCTTGCTGTTTGCTCCTATGTCACTTGTGTCCAATGTTATCTGTAAAATAACTGTCCTAAAATGTTCAAAACTGATCAAAAGTCAAACAGTCTGCTGCAAGTAATTAAAAAAAATAGACAACGTGCACAAGCCAGCTCCTCAAGTTCAACTTCTGTAGCATAAACATTGGGATATTGTGCAGAAGCCAAAATAATTAAATATTGAAGGAGTCCACTGTAACAACCTCACTCTGAATGTGTGAAGCCAAAGCAGCTATTAGAGTCCAAGAGGCTTAAATTGGGTAAAAAAAACAAAACAAAACAAAAGAGAATATAGAGTTGACTGATGGTAAATGAGTGAACATTTCTCTAATGACCCTCCATTAGGGCTGGGCAAAAGAACTTAAAAATAAAATATGTTTTTGTACTAGATCCAATGTTAATCCATTTGTTTCTTCTTGCTCTCTTAAAAAAAAAAAAAAAAAACAAATTAGAAAAGAGAAAATAATTTCAAAAAGTGGCTTTTATATCAATTGATTGCATGACAGAGTGTTGGGGCCAGGCCACAGATTTTGTTTCATTATGAGAATGTTGTCGAAATATTAGAAGAATATGCAATTTTACTAGAAAAAAAGTTGTTTTAATGTGAAAAAATACACCAGTGCATCAAGGTGACTACAGATAGAAAAAAAGGAGTATTCCACAAAAAACTATGAATTTCTGAGAATAATCTCAGAATTTTTTTCAGAAAAAACACAGAAATGTCTGAGCTCCAAAAGTCAAATATTTAATTAGAAAATTGGAAGATCGAACATTTCTGAGATTAATCAAATTATTTTTTTTGGTGAAAATGTAATAGTTTTTTTCTTTCTACCATGGCTCAAATACACCATTGTAAAAAAAGCTTAAAGTTATCAAGGCCTAATGTTAACACAATCAATTCAGTCTTGCTACTTGTAATTTCATGCTAATGTGTTAAAAAAATCAAGTAAAATTTATATCAAAGTATCATTTCACTTGTTTATTTTTTTTTGTTTGTATTGATTTCTCATATAACTATAACTTTATTCTCACAGTATTACGACTCTATTGTCATATGACTGTATTCTTGTAATATTACGGCTTTATTCTCATAAATAACTAAAAACTGACCCAAATACTTTGTCATATATTTGTTCTGAATTCAAAACACAAAAGATATCAAAGCTGTAAGTCAAGCAAGATGGCGGCCCTCTTCATGAAACCTAAGATGAAAAAAGAAACTCAAACATTCGATTCACTGCCCAGCCCTACCATCAAGCTGTCATGTTCATCGGGATCTGATCTGATATGATACAAGCTGCAAAGCATTAGCATTAATCAGAATCAGAGCACTACCTCGCCCTAATTTTCAAATTCAGCAGCTGCAGCTTTAGGAGAACAGGAAGTTGCAGGAAGCTACCAAACAGAAGCATAAGAAGTGGAAACATCCAGTAGAGAATTTCGTCCAAGCTGTGGCATAAACACACACACACACTACTGTAAGAGCACAAAACTTTGTTGGGGCCCATTAAATCAGGCGTCCAAATTTGGTAGAAGTCAGCAGACTTCAGCTGATTCATGTGAGGAGGAACTCAAACATGAAGTGCAATAAGAAGTATGTGGGTGGGGGGCGTCCATCTCGTCCTCAGACATCTGCAGGAACAGGAGAGGAAATTCATCCTGCGACGCAACAAATGTCACAACGATTCATCCGAGGGCTTCGGGGGGAAAAAAGAAGAAAAAACCTGAAAAGCTCAGCAGCAAAAATCAAAGTCAAGGTTTAGCGGATGAACAAAAATTATGTTTTGACGTTGGGAAAACGTTGCTGAGGTGACTCCCATCATCATCATCATCATCTGGGCCGGAGCTTCTTCCTCTGTTACCTCTTCTCCTTCAACATCAGGCGGAAGTTGTGCAGCTGATATATACTGGTGGACAACCTGTGACAGCAAGGACAGATGACACTGAGCATGCTCCAACTGGACCGTCTAGTTGCTATGGGAACCTACCTGCCGAAGGCGTTCATTAAAGCCACTATTTCCTGCCGACTGAGCTGGAAGCCCTTGGACGGGCTGTGTTCTGATAAGCTCTGGATCTCCTTTTCGGAGAAGAGGATCTTCAGCGCCGTGCCCAGACCCTGAGTCTGCACGCAACACAAAGTTGGCAGAAAAGGAAAACCTTTTTACACAGATTAGAAGAAAATTATTGGGGCATCATCAAGTCAACCGTCTCTACAACCTGAACTCCAGAAAACCTAAAGTGAAAATTAAAAGACGTTCCAACCACAGGAACCAATATTCACAGCAGAACATAAAGAGCATAATAAATGTTTCAACTGAAATCCGTTATAATACTTTACACTCGGGCTGGATGATTGAACAATAAAATCAATACCACAATGGAGTATCAGGGCCAGGCTAAAAAATAAATACATAAAAATGGAAAATAAGTCATACCATTACATAATATTTTTGAATTTATGCTCATATTACCACGACATTTGCCATGCATTACTTTGACTTTATTCTCACAATGTTATGAGTTTATTCTAAAAATATTTTTGATTTTATTCTGGAAATATTGTGACCTTATTCTCCAACAACAAAATGTAAATTTATGAATCTATTTGTTTTACCCTGGCTTTGATAGTCCGTCATACTATACACACGTGATCAATATGAATAGAAAATACATCAGAACCGCACAGCATTCTGGGAGATGTAGGCAGAGGAAAGGCTTTAGCTTCACAACCTCTCTGGTGGCATCAACTCACTCACTTATTTACCTAGCAACAACCTAATGAGTGGAGAGAAAGAGAGCGACTGACCTGCAGCTTCCCCCAGAGCCGACACTTACTGCAGCCCACACAGTCCATAATCCGGGAAATGTTTTTGAAATGGAGCCGGAATTCCTCCTGAATGACAGAAAAGGAGGCACGAATGTTCAGAGTTAATTTATTAAGCTGGATTTATCGGTAAATTAACTTACATTGTCATTTTCTAGTCACATCAACCGTTCAACATGACTTTTAAAAAAGTATTGTTCACCTCACAATGCTTACATGTTCACATAAAGTTGCAAAATTCTGCAGGCAAGTCTGGGTTAAGTCACTTCTCAAGAACAACATTACAAATGGAGGGGGTTGTGTATGGAGCTGCCGTTTGCTCCCCTATCAAACATAATCCCGTTACAACTACGATCTTCCTGTGGGATGGTAGCTGCCTGTCCAGGTCGACCGTCATGACCCACTACTGTCAGGACTTTCAGCGTTATTCTCTGGCAAGGAGAGTTGCTATTCTCTTGACTCATCACAACTGAAGTTGCTTTTCAAACCAAATTTACGACTAACAACATGCAAACTTATTTACTTCTATACTTAATGTAGCTTTAAGTCTCACCTTTAAAGTCTTGGCCTCTATTTTGTGTCCGGCAAACATGGACTTTTCATCAAAGTGCATTGGGAAACTTCTGGAAGAGAAAAAACCAACAACTGTAAAAACAGGCTCACAATATCTAAAGCAACAGCAATTATTTTAGTTAGTTAGTAATCTATGCAGTACTCAGTTAATCAATGAAGTACTTTTTATGCGGCTATAGGAATACATTAATAAGAAAATAATTCCTTCTAAGTAAGAAAATAAACATTTTATTACTTAAAATGCAGCGTTTGTAACAAAGGACACATTTGTGGCTAAAAAGATCAGCCATTTCTGCTTGACATAACATCAATACAGTGTAGAGCTGATTTGGAGATAATATTTTTGATTAATGGATTAATGATTGAATAGCAAAAGGTACATAATAGTACTTTTTCTTTAAAGGAAATTGGGCCGTGTGAAGCTAAAACCAGGTCACTTGAGGTATTTTGTGTAGAACATATTCACAGAAAAATAAGTTTTTTTATCTTAAATGCACGTTGTCTACATTTTTTGTACATTTTTGGCTTTCTACAGCTTTGATGGTGGTGTTCTTTCAGCAAATTCTCTTTTTTATAGATCCAGTTAACAATTAACGGATTCGTCACAATTAATCATTTCCGCCCTAATCTGCAGCTTCTGAAGAGGATGCAAGTTGAGAAAATTAGCAGCCTTGTGCCAATAATTATCAGCACGTCTGCATGAGATTCCATAAATATTGTTGGTATCAAAGCTAGTGGAAAGTCTGGGGCGATTTCTTACTTGATCTCATTAAAGATCTGCAGCAGCAGCTCTTTGGTTTCTCCGTCCTCCTCAGAGCTTCCAGTGTACAGGTTGACGATCGCTCGCTCGAAGTAAGGCGCCACCTTGGAGAGAGCGCGCAGCTCTATGAGGTACAGGAAGTAGAGGTTCTTCAGCCGCCTCGTTCCCTCGCCCTTCGTCTCTGCCGTGTCGAAGCGGCGGCGAAACTCCTGGATGTTTGGGCCCCACGCCGGGCGGCCCCAGCCCTCTGACATCACAGACAGAAACCCCTCCATTTCAAGATTATTATACTTAACCAAAACTAGCGAAATAACAAAAAACGAAATGGAGAAAAAATTCCATTAACTGAAATAATTTATGGGGAAAAACTACAACTAATTGGAACTATAACATGTTTATAAAACTAACTAAATTACAGACATAATATTCTTCTGTTTTATGTTTATCAATCGATTTAGCAGCTTACGTACTGATGTGAGACAGATTTTTTCCCCACACAAGCAGTTTACATCAACTGTAAACTTTACGGCATCCCAAAATCCTCCTGGCAACATTTATGCTAGTGTGCAAAATGGCGACAACAAAATTTGAGAGGAAACACCAGTTGGTTATTGTTCGACAATAACTGAATAGATTTTTTTTAAAAACGGTGTCTTCTGTTGAGTGTTCATTAACCAATCGATAGAAACATAATCACAATACAATATTTTGACCTTCAAGAACTCTGCACCTAAAAACAAACTAAAACTACCTCTGTAAATACTAAAAAGTAACCTAAAACCAAACAATATTCAACTACTTAAAGCTAGCAATCACAGTAGAGTGTAACAACTGAATTACACAAAAACTCACAACAAAATAAAGGTAAACCATAATGAAAAATCCAAAACTATTATAACCATGCCCCATATAATTAGTTGGCATTCATAACATGAATCTGCTAAGAAAGTCTATTCTTGGAAAACAAAAAAGGGAAATAAATTATTGTGAATGTTGTGGATTCTGACTGGATTTAGTGTTTTAGAGTGCGTCTATGTTCATACCGTCCAGCAAGAACTCTGCACACAGGTGGATGTTGATGCTGCTGTGGAGGCCCGAGATGAGTCGGTAGAAAACTCTTTTTTCCAAACATAAGCCTGGACAGAAACAGCGCTCGTTTAGTTTCATCAAACTGCATGTGCGATTAAATTCAAACCAACTGACCTTCAGAGATAAGCTAATTTATAGCTTATCTCTGCCTACTGCGCTATAAATGGTCATAGTAAGAGCCTGCAAAAATGTGATTGTGAATCTTTTTAGCCTCCAGCTTGATCAAGTGACTCATGGAAAATGCTCCCAAGGACATGACTGTTAGCCTTTGGCAGAAGTTGGCAGCTAAAAATGTATCTTTATTCTAGCAAAAGTTAAAAGTCATCATCCAAGAAATTACTCAAGTAAAAGTAAAAAAATATTTGTTAAAAGGTAACTGATCAAAACACTTAACATTCAAAAATTACTGGATAAAATACATCAAAATATAAAGTTATGTGGAAATTTTGGTATTTTAAATATCAAAATATTTCACATAGATAACGACAAAACCAAGCAAAATAAAAATGTTTCCAAATCTGTTTCTTTCAATATAAAACTTACAAAACTTTAACAAAAACTGCAGGTGTGTGTGATGATTGTTCTTCTTTCGGTGAAGAGAATCCAGACACTTTATAATAAAATTACTCTAGCAAAATTTAAATGTGGCAATGTGAATCAAATAAAAATACTAGAATTAAATGAGCTCACCTTCCAGCCACTTGTAAAAGCCTTCCCCTGTGGCATCCGAAACAAGAAAAGATGCTTAATCTGAGTTCACAATTAAAAATGACGTCTTGTGCAGCCAGTTTTTCACTCACCGTCATCGTCTCCTGAAAACAGAGCAATAAAGAAAATAAATCTACATTAATTTCATTAAAATAATCAAATTTAAAGAGGAATGTTTCATTTTGTGGTGGCTGTTTTACCCCCATGATGTATTCATGTCAAAACGTAAATTAGACTACTAATGTAACAACAAACTACTGGGGTTTTTCAGTCCAATCCACCTAGCATCCATAACTCTTGTATGCATATCGTTACTAAATACAATTTGTCATTTGTCATTTTAATCACCTTTAATTAAAACCACAGTATAAACAATTATAAATCCTGAGCTGATTCTTATCTATTACTCTCATTGAGATCTTTGATTTTACTGGCTGCTGTCCCCTGCTGGTTTTCCTGCTGAAGTGTTTTTTTTACTAGTCTCCAGAACAGGGAAATTAAAAGTCATTGAATAACTCTGAACACCTAATATGTGTGCTAATTTTCTGTTTACGTTGAACATAATCTGTTTCCTCAGTAAAGGAAGCTCTAAAATTGTTAAAATGACCACTAATTTTCAGCATTCATGAGGCTAGAGATTCTGCTCCAGTCTCAAATGAACATGGTTTCTGTGGCTGTGCTGTCCATGGTGCTGAACTGGGCTTTTAATCAAGTAAAAAGCTAAATATTATTTTTGTGCTGCTCATGGTGGCAGAATGTAAGAGCAGCTCTGTTACATTAGTTCTAATAATTTTCTAGACTTTATTTTTTTTTTGTTTTGGACAGTTATTCCCATCTGGAAGGATTTTTGCTCACATCTTTTTTTACTTTTATTTTTGGACAGTTATGATGCATAACCATTTACTACTTGGTGCATCTGGTTACAAATAAAAACTAAAGTTGTGTCGTGTTGGACATTATAACTGTTTCGTTTTCTTTCTAATGGGTCTTTCAGGATATTACTGAATCTCTATTAGTGTCGCTTTAATCTTTAAATCGTATGTTTGCTCTTCATGGACCTGGCAGCGTTTCATTAAACTGTTTTTTAGTTTGCATCCACTCTTCTTGTTTTCTGTTTTAGACCTTTAAGAAAGACCAACGTTAACCGATCTCTGACGCTGTGTGGGATTCCTTCCTGTCTCAAACGCTCCGTCAACATCCTGGTCCCCACAAAGCTCTCCATTACAGGACTGAATTACTCCAGAACTGCCACACGGTTGGCTGTGGTCATGAAATCCTTTGAGCGACTGGTTCTGACGTCACAGGCCCCCTGCAGGGTCCCTTGCAGTTTCAATACAATTCAACAGATGATGCAGGTTTACACTTTATCCAGCACCATCACCACTATCCAGGCACTTCAGTCTGAATGTGACTTAGCATGTTTTTGTTTTTGTCCATTAATGTAACTGAGTTTGACTTTATGAATCAACAAAATAACTTGATTCTTTCTTTCTTTCTTTCTTTTGTTATTGAATGTTCTGCCTGTGTCCATCAAGTGATTTTAACCCAGTTTCCCAGTTTTTTGGGGTTTTTTCCTTCCACTTCAAACACTTAAGACTTGACTTACCTCTACTGGGAGCCAAAGGATTCAGAGGTCGGTACACTGATCTGGGTCTGCCACAGAAAAGCAAACATTTATTAAACACACACAGACAAATGATAACATCAAGCTCACTTTAGATGCCCCCCTGTGGCTCTTAACTTGCTTAATAACTGAGCAATATTTTAAAATGTAAAATTGTAACATTGCCCCCAGAAAATTGCATTTATTGCGCAATAATATGAAACCATTTTTTGGATGCCCTAGGATGCAAACTACATTGAAAGAAATGTCTTAAATTTGGAAGAAAAAAAAACATTTTTGCTCTGTAGTTTTAAAATCTAAGCAGGTTTCATATGCTATACGTTATAAAAACAAGTCATTTGGTTCTAAAGTCTTGTTACGTTTGTGGCTCTAAGCAAATAGCAAAAATAGCTCTGGGGGTTGTAAAGTTTGCAGACCTCTGATCTAGCAGATTTGTTTTCTGAAGCTAACATTCAGCCTGAACCCTGAATTAAATGTGACAGCGCTAATGTTTGACTGGTCTCACTTGAAGCAGTTCTCCTCATAGATGCTGTTCCAAACCCTCCATGCAGAAACCCCTTTGTAGCCGGTGTATCGCTCTGGATTCAGCAGCAGATCCACATACTCTGCATCTGGAGAGGTTTCATCTGAAATAATCCATACACAGTAATATATAAATGTTTTGTGGTCCTTATTTCTCCCACCAATAAAGACTTTTTTGCTACAAACATTACACCCTTTCACAGCCAACTACTTCCACTACTTTAAGCTAGAAATGGGATTCAAACTTTAAGATATAGTCATATCCCTTAATTACTTATGTTTATTTCAGCATTTTCATATTTTTTACAGATTTCACATTAGACACATACATTACACGTATTAGCGTCAACAGAATTATTTCTGTTTGCTGAACATCTTAGTGATGAGAGACAGAATATGTCAGAAATTATTTATTAATGTCTTCATAGGTGAGAATAAGAAGGATTTTACCGTCTAGCTCACAGAAGTGATCCTGAGCATCATCGTGCCTCGCCCAATCAGCGAAGGCCTCTTTGCTCTGGTTACTGTGACAAAGAAAAACTTAAGATGAATGTTAAGAGACCAAGTGCATCGATCATTAAAGATCCCAAATGTTCAAAATGTTCAACCAGTGAAAACGGAAACGAGACGCTTTGATGAGCAGAATGTCATTAAGATCAGAGCTGGACCCGAAACATGTTGGAGCATTTAAAGTAAGTTACCCAATATCTGAATGATTAATGACATTAATCTTGATTAACTAATTATTGAAA
Source organism: Micropoecilia bifurca (assembly GCA_903067075.1). Classification (NCBI taxonomy): domain Eukaryota; kingdom Metazoa; phylum Chordata; class Actinopteri; order Cyprinodontiformes; family Poeciliidae; genus Micropoecilia; species Micropoecilia bifurca. Next base: position 9,582 of record CAEGAF010107382.1, on the reverse strand, counting down.
TTATTGTTTGTAAATTAATTACTAACTGAACTACACAGACTTAAAAATGGCAATTTGCTGGGATAAATATATACTCAGAGCAGTAATTAACTCAAAACTGTACAAAATAAATTTACAGTTTGCATTTAAGATGAGAAAAAAAACATTGTAAATATATTTTACATAAAGCTCCTCAAGTTGCTTCGTTTTTAGCTTCGCCCAGTTCAAATTTACTAAAGGAATGTCATGTTAATGTATTTTAAGAAATATCAATTTACTTATTTAAAAATGGAATTGGTTTGTTTATTTACATATTTTTATGTATTGCCAATATTGTATAGAAAACTTAAGTAGTTTAGTAAAAAATCCAAAGAATGTGCCAATTTACACAATTAATCATCAGAATAATCAGATGAATAGATTAATCAATAACTAAAATAATAACTAGTTGCAGCCATATTGGCTTGTAAAGGACGAAGACCTGAGAAACTAGCTGTTAGTCTTCAATTGTTTGAGGACAATTTCCCTTTTCTATACACTCACTGCCATCTGGCATCAGTTAAAAGAAGTAACACTAATAATAATATCACAACGCTTCACTTAAAAAGGTCATTGTTCGGCTTTAGGGAGCGGTAGCTGTGTCAGGGTCCAGGAGACGCAGGTACTTGTTTAACCTGCTTCTAAAATCCCTTTGCATTTTGAAAACGCAGCATCTCCAGCAGGAGTCTGACCCCTGACCTGCAGCAAACAGAGGCCGGTCAAGGTGCGTGGTCTGACCTCAGGGTGCTATTGATGGCGCCGAGCTTATTGGCCTGCTCACACTCAGCCTCGTCCGACATTGTGTTGGCTGCCTGGGAGTACTGGACACACACAAGGAGGTAGCATGTGTTAGCATGAGGTAGCAAGCAGAATTACAACGCCTTTAAGTAATTACAAACTGCTTCAGCCTGTGAGTAATTTCTATTTCACAAAAAATTTGAAAAAATATTTTTGACTTTCAGCTGTTTTTGCTGGACAAACTAACACTTGAATTTTAATATCCCACTCATTTTCAAGAATTTAGAGAAGGAAACATTTATACAGCTGTGGTAATAAGGCTAAAACATGCAGCATATAAATATTTATATGACTTTTCTTTAAGGTCCATCATGAACATGTTCATTTGCTTGATTTAGGTTTTGTGAGAAGAGAAAGTGAAGACTGCAACTTCACATTATTTTAGTTTCTTCCTACAAGAAAAAACCTGGAAATTCGGGGTCACCAGTGGCTAGAAAACCAACCAGTCATCAATCTGTCGATGTTTAAAAACCCTGACATTCGAATTTGCCCAATGCTGATTTTTTTTTTGTCTGAAAAGTTGACAACTTAGCAACTTATTTGTTGTTGCTGTTGCTAAGTTGTCAACAGTGGGGCTATCATTGTCAACTTGTGCAGGTGCAGATGTAACTTTGTTAAAAAAAATTAAATAAAATTAAGAAAATCAGAGTCGATTTAAAAGTTTCCTCAGGCTTTTTGGTTCTCTAGAATCGATGTGGCTCATTACAATTAAAACAGCTGAATCAGACAGCTAAGCTAATTACTAATTGCAACCTGGTTGAAATTAGACATTTATTTTAAGAGGTTTTCTTACCTTGTTGTAATTTCCAGACTTAATGCCAATAGGAACTTTACTCTGCAAAAGCAACATCAACAAAGTCAGCACCATATTTTTTATTTTATTTATTAATTTCAAAATGCAAAACGAAACAAGCAACCATCTGAACATGAGAGAAGATCTGCATACATAAGCAAAAACACAATATTTTGCTTGTCACTACTTTTTTGTTTGAAAAGGAGTAAGAAGAATTAATTAAATATATCACTTACCGACTCTAATTATGAAAAATTTGTAATTAAAAACATAACTAAATTCCAGCAGATCAATTGAAAATTACATGTAGCAATAACTTACATAGAACTAAATAGTGGTACAAGTTTCCAGTTCATCTGACCTAATCTGTGATGCGAGTGTGGGTGAACTCTGACCTCTGGGCAGGGCTCCACATGGCAGTCTTTGATGGAGCAATGTCCATCATCGGGCCAGAAAGGACATGGACGCTTCAGGTTCACCTGGGGAAAAGCAAACATGGAGTCACTGCGTCTAAAAGACTTTCTGGTGATCACCATGGCTTCCCAGCTAGAGTTCAAGACTCACTTAGCTCTACAAGTACTCAACGCTTGGTTGGATATACAAACAGATTCAACGTGCAGAACTGACATGGAGGCTCTTTGTTTGTAAAAAGCAAAAAAAACATGGAAGTTGGTATGGAATTACAAAAGACAGAAAATGTTTTTTAAAAATGGCTTTTATTTCAGTCATTACAACGTCATTACAACTTATTATTACAACTTTATCCTGGTAACAAACTCATTATGTTAGAGATTTTTTGGTATTCTAATTTTTTTATTACTTTAGTTCATATTCAGCCTAATGTTCAGTTTAAAGTGTCTCTTTCTTCTGTGTGTATAAACTGACCTGAAGGCCACGTCTGCCTGTCAGTCTTCATGTGAAACAGTTAACTGTGTGTTTCCCAGACCTTAAATTACATTTCCACAGGTGCCTTCTTGTCAACCGGATACTCCCTACCTTAGAAACTGCCTGTGTGCAGTAATAATTTGTCTCTGCTGTCTTTCTTAGCTATCCTCCTTCCTTTTGCTTGATAATAAAAGACAAATCTGTAACCAAAGGACTTTAAACGCTCAGTGAACGGCTTGGAGGAGCCGCTTGCTGAATCTTCTCCTTTTGCAAAAGCTTTGTCATAAAGCTTTTTTTTACGGACAACATTCATAAATGTTGTCTGTAGTTCTTTTAAATAAGGTTCGAGAAAAATACCCATCACATTATTCTTGCATTATTTTGAAACACGCTTGTCAATTAAGATGATAGACTTCACTCTTAAACATGGAATCCCAAAGAGCGCATCAGCGAGAAAAAACTGGATTTTTGAAAACTTGCATCTTGAAAAACAAAAACTCTGATTAATCAATTTATCCTGAATTACAGGCTTACTTTTACCTTTATTTGAATTAGTATGCTCCCACTTATCTTAATGCCATTACATCTGGATTTTCTCACTCTTTGACAATAAATTACATTTCTCTTCTATTTTATTAGTGATAAAACAAAACAAATATGATTTCAAAGCCCATGGAAATGCAAAACGCAACCTCTAAGCTCTTAGGACGTAAACCTTTAAAAAAGAAACAACTTTTTATGCCAGTGACGAATGTAACACCTTCCATTGATTATATTTATTTCCACCTGCTGGATCATGCTTATAGCTCTGAACATAAATTACACTGATTCATAATCCGCTTACCTTGTAGTATCTGAAGTAATCCCTCTCCGCCAGTTTCTTGATGCGAGGATAAATCTTGAAGTTGTTGAAAACGTCAATGCTTTCAACATCACAGAAGCAGTCATCGAGAACTCCTGTGAGCTAAAGCAGAGCACAAAAACAAGGGAACTTAGCTGAAACTTCAGGATTTATTTACTTTCTACATTGTTTTTTTTAAGAAAAGTTCATAATAAACTTTAAATCCTGCAACAGTAGGTTGATCAAGGCCCGTGAAATGTCATAATACCCGAAATATCTATGAGAATGATAAACTGGAACACAATAGCATGTGACATATTTAGGAAATATGTAACTAAATAAATTCTGAGATTTTAGCATTTAATTTACCAAAAGAAGAGATGGATGACATTCGAGTTGAGTTGTGTTGCAACAGCAGGTTTGACACACAAACCACCACCAGTTTGAACCATCATTAATAATACTTTCAACACACAAATGTGTTTTTCTTATTGGAGCCCAGAAAAACTAAGAAATCCCAAACCATTCAATAAAACATGCTAACGCTGAGGTGAGCCTCAACTACAACAAAAACCTAAACCAGAGAACATTAAGATGTCCAGCAAATGTTTAGAGAAGGTTGTAGAGTTTTCTTTCTTATGTAAATCTGCTGTAACACACTCAGGTTTGAGTAAACAAGTTGCTTTGTTTCAACAAATGATTTAACAAACTACAAAACAATTCATCCAAATTGATGCTTAAAAACCTGATTCACTGTTTGAGATGAGAAGAACAAGGCAAAGAACATTGTCTGAAACGTAAGAAAAAAATGCAATAAAATACACCTTGATGAAAAAATCTAATACTGAAATTATGAAGATTAATTTTATTTGTACAGGTAAATTATTCAGACCCCTGGAATATTTCAAGTTTAAATTATTTTAATTGAACCACAAAGTTTGTCTTTGTCAGAAAGTAACAACTTAAAAAAAAACGTGGTTTGACTTTCGACAAATGTTCTATTAAACCAATTCAAACACTTTATTAATCCCAGAGGGGAATTAAATGTTGCAACTTGTTTTATCCATGTTTCTGCAAAGAGTTGCTGTAGATGCCAATGGATGTAGTCAGGAGTTATCTCCTGTAGCAGTCGGTGTTACAGCAAAGCTGAGGAAGCCTCTGATTGAAGAGGCTTAGGAGCGTTTCAAATAATGCAACCTTTCTCAATAATGAAGTAAACCTCTTTATTTTCATTATAACGATAAGACACTTCATATTATTTTGGACCGTTCTTTGAATGTTTTCAATATTTTGACAAGTTATCTTTAGGAATGAGCTTAAAGCAGCCATGACATCACTCAAATTTCTCTATCAAGTCAGAACTTTGACTGGGCCTCTCCAAAACATCAACAATACCTTCTGGTAAAATGAAAAAATAACATTTGGCCTAACTCTTTAAGAGGCACCAATTTACAACAACCATCAATTTTTATTCGTAATTATAAATGCAAATTCATCCTCATAAACAAACATTTCAATTTGATCCTAGTTAAAGTAAAATGTAGTCAAATTCAGTTTGTAATACAAATGATGGCTTAAAAAAAGACAATCCATCTTCTGGAGAGAACATGTTTTAAAAAAGCAGAAGCCAATAATTCGGTTTCAACACACAGAAACTTCCAGAAACCCTGAAGTAATCAACATGTGGTTTGAGTGGAGAAAAACACGGAAGAACTGTCTTTTTATAGTAATGACACTAAGAGATAAATTGATAAGGTCTAAGGAAGTGGTACGATTTCTAAGATAATGAAATAAATTTTTGTATTTTGTACTTTTGAGAAGTGAATGAAAGATATCCTAGAAATCAGCTACATATTATATTTAAAGGGCATTTTCTGATCAAACAGCAAGAAAGTTCCTCAGATGTACAAATATGACAAACCATGTTTTAATTCTATATAAATGCAATTTTTTATGCATGGAGAACAACTTTTACAGAATCTTTATGAATCATTTGAATTAGTTTCACAATTATTTTCAGATTTATGACAAGATGTACCTGAAATTTTAAGTTTGAGGTATTTACCATGAAAAATGTGTAATAATTCCTCAAAAAAAAGAAAAAATATTCAAAACTGAAACATATTTTTTCACAAACACACAGAAGCATTTCTAAACAAATGTGAACAAATTTAAAGCATAAGATTTTTCAGTTAGCTCTCTTTAAAGTAGTGGAATTATTATTTATATTGCCTTAAAACCTACTTTCTAAGTGAAAAACAATGTATATGTATTTTCAAATTCATGTAAACAGAGCAGCAGCAGGACCACATATAGCTTATATTTATAAGTGTCTTGTTATTCACTGTTGAGAAGAAACACTGAGATTATCTCGTCAATAAACTTTTTAATTTATGCGATAACCTTTGAACAAGAAAAGCTTTTGAATTCCTCGTCAGACATACGTTGGCCAGGCTGCGTCTCTGGCAACGTCTGCTGCCTGAATTTGCATCACATGAAAATCAGTCAGTCAGGGTTACTTAGTGCATTACTGAAAATACCTGCACAGGTTGAAATTATTTACTGAGGTTTCAAAAAGTTATGTACGTTACAGTCATTTCTGTCCACTCACCGTCAAGTTAGTGTTTCATTTTCAGAATCAAACTGATTAATTACTCAAGACGCTAACATATGTGACCAACAAGGGATTCTATTAGACCCGAATGAAGAACTATAAAAAAGTTTAAACGGCCATATAATAGAATCAAATAAAACTCTTTATGAAAACTCAACTTACTTTTTTAGTTGGGTTGTTCATAAAAACAAAAATGTTGAAATTAACTACTTATGCTTGAATTTATCTTTTAGGAATTAGGAAACAAACTTGGAAAACAATCTAAAGACAGCTTACAATATAACATTTGTATAAGTAGATATAAATAGCACAGGTGTAGCAGACACTCAGGAATACCAGCTTGTCTTGTTATCGCAACAGAAGCATGAAAATTTAAAGTACAGCTGACCTCTGAGTGCAGCAGTCCGCTGAAAGTCAGCACCATAACAGAGAACCCAGTTGTTCTCAGCATCATTTCCTTCTTCTGACATTAACAAAGTTTCCCTTATGGTGGTGAACCTGCTCTCCATATGCTGAACCAGAGCAGAAGTGTTTCTGTAGGCAGAGCCGTCAGAACTAACCAACAGCTCAACCCCTGACACGGTTCCGCCTCTAAAACAGACAAACCCCGCCTAACGGAAGTGCTCTGACTGTAGTTTTACGGGGGGAACTGTGCCCTAAAACACAGCAGAGTAAAAACTACAACTCCCATGAGCCAGGCACGGGGCAAGATGCGGAAGCAGCCAATGAGAACACACCACGATTTGGGAGTCGTCCGTGGGAGTGAGACCTGTTTTGAGCTGAAATTAAAAAGGGTTTCGTTCACACCCACACAAAACCCGAATGCTGTTGGAGACAGAACCAAGGCTCCGCGTGGCAGTGAGGTGAAACAAGTACTGGAGAGTCGCTACAGCACGACTGGACCACAGGATCTGATTCAGAACCGCTTCTTGCGATTAGGCAGAACTGAAAAGTTGGGACTTAGAAAAGTTGCAGGATAGCGGAAGACAAGAGATCCTGACCCGCACCGTCAATGTTCCGACATACAAAATGCTGCTTGGAGACACAGAACTGAAGGTAGCAACGTAACAACACGGAATTCTGGATAAAAACAAACGTATTTTCACATAAAGTGGCTAAAAACACCCCGTTTGTAGGGAGTCCTTACATGACAGAGGCAGCTCTGATCCGCACTGTCCGGCTCGCTGCTCTGCTGCTCGTTGTGCTGCGTTTGGGGTTTAGCGCTGTTCTGTTGAAACCAACCAAAAACTAAGTTCCTCACAAAGCAGATGGACAGCAGAACCCAGCAGGCTTGTGCAGTTATCCTCCACATCCCTCACGGAGCTGCGCTGTCAACGACGGACAAAGAAAAAAAAACAGACTTCCGCCTCTTGCTGTTCGACTGCGATCTAGATGGGATGTTAGCCACCGGGCTAGCTGTGGCTAAAACTGAAGAGTCCGCTCACACTGCATAAAAACACACGCTGAAAGAGCAAAACATGTCTTGCTAAGTCTGTGGCCACCAAATATCCATCTTACTTTCGATTAAAACACACAAATACGCCTCTTCCTTCCGGAAAAAACAGTTCCCATCGTTTTTCTTCTTCTACGCTGCTGTTCTTCTTCTTGTTCTATTTTTATTGACGGTTGCCAAGCAACGTTTTGGTGCGCAACTGCCACCAACTGGAATGGAGGGTATAATGTTTTATTGTTAGCTAAATTTCATCTACACGAATGTCGCTTCTCTAAAACTATTCCTAACCTTACACAGTGGATGAATGATTTAAAATTGTTCTATAAATCTTTATGTCTAGTGAAGTCAAAACATGCGTTTTAATTGTCCAATTTTTTGAAACATTTCATACTTTAATATACTGCCCTGTTGTATGTTTTTTATTTTCTTTTACATCATTTATGTCTTTATTCATTTTTTCTTTTTTTCATTTTCTTTTCCTCTATAATAATAAAAATAAATAAATCAATAAAAACTGCAATGGAGTGTGGGACAGGATACTAAATATCTACATAAGTTTAGTAAAACTACAGAATGCAACTTTTATTCAGCTAATAATCTCAATGGTCTGGTTTGAAAAAAAATCCTAAACATTACGATGAAAATCCAAAAGCATCAATTTACTAAATAAATCCACAGCCAACAGAAATCACATTTTAATAACAAGCTGCAAGCTGTGGTGCTTTGTCTTCGCAGTTGAGTTGTTTCAGCTGAATCTCTTCATCTTCGACTTCATCTGCGTCTCTTTGTATGTGCCTGTAAAGAAAATAACAGCAAAGACAAAGTGAGACTTAAGATAAGAAAAGCTAAATCTATGATGCATAAAGGTAAATTCTCCCACACAGCTCTGTAATTGTCATTTTTTTATGGGTCACAAAAATATAATTAATCTATGTGAAATTATAAAAGTATGTTTTTGTCTTAACTATCTTTATTTCACACTGAAATGATGTAATGTTTGTAAGGAAAAGGCATTTATGAGATTCAACAATTTATGGATTTTTATTTATTTACTGATTTTATTTTCGGGTTGTTTTTTTTTTGAAGAAACTAAACTCCAAATTATTCCCAGAAAATCTTCCTACTCTTAGATTTTTCTGTAGAATACACCACAATTTGAAAGAAAATACTTTATTCCTTAACCCATACAAATACAAGAGCGTTAATCCAGAGGTCTGAAAGGTCAACAAGCCACCTGACATTTACAAAAATCAAGCCAATATGGGGTCAATCAACTGAGCTATAAATATTTCAGCTCCCCAAACCAGAAAAATAATAATAGTAAAATTAAATTATATCAATTATGCTTGATTTTGTTAATGTTGGAGCGGGGGGACAAGTTATTCTTTAGTGACCCTCTGGAAAAAAATATTTTTATCATATTGGCACAAATGAAAATGACAAGCCTATAGGAATGTAGCGCAGATGATTGACGCCATATTTCAATGAGTTGTGGACAAATGCATACCTTCCCTCCTCAACATCGAGAATATTTTCTGGCAGATTGATGTTTAGCGTTTCTGGGAGGAGAAAAACTAAGCCGCCACTGATGATTCCAGTCCCAGCGAAGATCGCAGGACTCAGAGGAAGCCAAACATCTTCCAGCAGCATCACCATTGGAGCTAAGGAGCCTCCCAACCGACAGAGACAGGAAGTGTAGCCTAAACCACATTGCCTTCACAAAAAGAAAGAAAAAACAGTTGCTTTTCTGACTAAATCTGACTAAATGTGTACTGCCACAAAGCTCACAGTATTTTTTGACCTTGCACAAAAATGAACTAAACTTTGACCTGTGAGAAGCATTCCAAGAATGACTGAATGCAGAGTAACGTGCTTAAGGCTGCATTCACACTGCAGCCGGAAGTGACTCAATTCCTATTTTTTTCCCGGGTCGTTCATGCTGCCAGTAAATGGACCTGTATGTGTTCTGCAGTGTGAACGGGCAAACGACCTGAAAGTGTCCCGCATGCGCAGTAGAGGGCGCAATAGCGTCAGCGTTCTCAGTGTTCTGCCAACCGCCATAAAAAGAAGAAGAGCTCAGTGTTTGAGGAAGTAAACATGGAGGCTTAGCTTACATATTTGAAGTTGTTGTCCAACCGGAGCAACATATTAACAACTTAATCCTCATATAGTCGTCATGG
>CAEGAF010107381.1:0-24807 GCA_903067075.1 Micropoecilia bifurca | reverse complement strand
ATATATATATATATATATATATATATATCAAGCAGTGAAATACAGGGTTTGTCTGTTATGTTATTGCTTTGATGAGAACTTATAAGCTTCTGGAAGGTGCTGCCAGAAATATTTCATGCTTCTTGGGTGAAGTTTTATTTCTTTCTTTCCTTTGTTTTGCTTAACTTGACACATCGTCTGTCTTTGTTAATTAAGAACAAGGTGGTGGGACATTTTGCAGTGCTGACTAAAGTACAATTCATAACAAAGAGAACACTAACTGAAACTGATACCAACAGAATGACTGTGCAGAGTCAGCACTATTGAATTAAAAAGATGGAGATCAGGCCTGTAATAAGATTTATGCAATGCTGCATCTCTGCTTTCTAAGAGATTATTTATCAAGGTCTGGTTATGCATAGCTTTTTTCATATTGTTGATGTCAAGCAAAATACATTATTTCCCTTTTTAGTATTTTGTTATTATTGTTTTAATTTAAGTTAAATTAAAGTATCAAAACCAGACTGACTGACTTTGGCCAAACACTAATGGGACGACATGTAAGAAAAAATGTTTTCTGTTCTACTTTTGTAGAAACAAGATTGTTGTCTGACCATGACATTTATCTTGATGTGTTTTTGTTTTCCTCTATTATCTTTTTTTTCTATGTAAATCCTGCGAGGTTACCTTAGGCCGTGGAAACATGGGCATTAAATGAACCAAAATATGAATAGCATTTTATTTTTACTTGTATGTTAGTAAACTAAAGACCTGAAGATTTTGACAAATTGGAAAACAGGGTTTGCTTACGCATTAAAGTCAGTGTAGTACATCCATAAGAACAGCAAAGAAAGTCAGAAGCTTGACTTCATAAATAAAATATTCACTGTTAAAAAGTTTGCCTCTCACTTTATTGAAATAAGTTCCTATCTTTCTTGCACCAAGACAGTTTTTTTAGCAAGCACCAGGACACGAGGTGCCATTAAGATCTGAATATTTTATGATTGAAAGTAACCACTGTTTTCTACAAAAAATTGGTTTTCACTAACATGTTAAGTCGAATGTGTTTATGAACAACAAAGCTAGAATACAAAATTACAAAATGAAGTGTAACTGAAAGTAGCTTTTCATCAAGGGTCTACATATTTAACATAATTTTTTTATAGTTCTATTTAATAATGCTTTACATGGATGGATGTGTGCTGAGAGCAGGTGGTGAGTGGCAGTCTGGGGATTACAGTCAGGACAAATAAATAGGTCTGGAATAGGAGGGAGGATCACAAAAGATAGATGGATTTTCTAATGATTTGCACCTGGCACAAAACTGTTTCAGTAATGAGTGTTCTTATAGGGAATCACTCAAGTGCCAAATTGATACCTGGAAGATGCTATAATTATTTATCACTTTAAATCACTATAATATAAAATGGAAATTTAGGACACAGAGCTTAAAAATGATCAAGATTCATATACCTGTGTTTACTTATGCTTTGTTGAACTATTGAGTTACTATTGAGTTAACTAAAAATAAAATAATGGTCAGGAACATATTTTTATGCAATAATGGGAATGTTGTTGTAATTCCTTAATTTTCTTTTGGATTCAAAGTTCCCACCTTCAGAACTCAACAAAGATCCACAATCATTATCACCCTGTAAAAGCCTGATTTGTCCATCTCTAATTAACATAACTAAAAACAGAATGGAAAATATACATTGCAGACTCATTCATCAGGATGTGTTTTACCCTGAAATCCCTTAGACAACTCAGTCTATTTTAAAGCAGTACTTTTGTAACAATAATACACTTATATTATTGTTAGTTTCCAAAGAATTTAGATTTTTGCTTGGATAATTCTGTTTAATTACTCCAGCCATTCTCAATTATCCCTCTAACTGAGCAAACATGTCACTCACAAGCCTTATTTTGTACTTTTTAAATTTCAAAATATATCTTAATATATGTAAAATCTTAAAATATGTAATCTAATTTCACCTTGAGCTAATATTACACATGTATTTTTCAGTGTGACTCAGGAAAAGGCAGTGAGAGGGAGGGAGCCACCCCACTGATTTTAGACAGGTGAGAAAATGAAGATTAGCTTCAGAAAAGGAATAAAAAAAGATCAAAAGAAAAGTCTTGGTTTTGTTCAGGAGGGGAAAAGACAAGGCAGAATGGCTAAGAAGAGTGACTTGGTTACTAGGGAGTCTTTAAATATCAATAATGGTGGAATTATAAAATGTTATGTCTAAAAGCGCAATTTTCATGATCTCATTGTGTAGATGTAAAAGCTAGTAAAACTGATTTTGGTAACATCTGTAGTAAAAAAAAACAAGATGCCAGCAAAAAAAATATTTCTGGTCCAGCTGCAGTTGAACCAGCTGTAGCAAATTCTAATCACATAAATAATGAAAATTGACTTCAGGAAATCAGGGTGTGACAGTTCAAAGCACCAACCAGTCCATGCAACCATACCAGATAAAGAAAGGCAACATTTATCTCATCAGCAGAAATCAAACAATGACAGACAATGTCTTCTCCCAGGATAGAGATCTTTTACTCAAAACCTCAAAACAATTAATATTTGTACTTGAACCAATTCAATTTCAGCAGCTGTGATATCTCATTATGATATTTTTAAGCGTAGCAATGCCATTAAAATAACTTCAGTGCTCCATGATAGAACGAGAGCCAGGAGGCTGAACAACCCTGAACAAATCACACGGCTCCTCGGTGCTGAGCTTGATTAATGACTGAAGTAGCTGTCAGAAAGCCTCTGAGAGGTTTTTGGCAGAGGTACAGCCCAAAGACACAATCCATTAAACTGAGACAAAACAGCATTTAATTAAACACAAAGATGAAATAACATGGATAAAATAGGACACAAGGTCCCATTGGTGGTAAATGTCAGACAATGTGGTTATTTACTAATTCACATTTTTAGCATTTTGTGGAAAGGAAAGTCCACAGAGGAAAGTCTCATGTGCTTCTGAGAATTCTAGAGAAAAAAATATTAACCCTCTCAGGAAATGCTGTAGATGAAATCCTGATGAGCTATTGGACTACTGAGACAGCATTCAGATCTGGACCCAATTCATTTACTAATCACCAGATCCCCATGACAGTCAGAGGTTGTCTTTGCATAGAATCATGATTGTGCCTGGCATCGGCAACAAAAACCTCTGATCCGGTTCAGATCTGAATGAAAAAAGGATTTCATCAGAGTCAAGTGCAGTATTGTCATAGCACTTGTGGATCACCTCTCTGGCCCAGATCTGTAATCCAGATCATTCTGGTAATGGGCCAGGCCCGTTTACAGGCCTGAGCCAAATGCTCATCTAGATTTGGCCCAGAGCCAATGTAGATAACTTTCAGTGTCTGGAAGGTTGGGACAAACTGGGCTATTCCCTCTTCAAATTCTTTTCCTACTTCAGAAAGTCTCTTCTGGAATGTTATACTGGCATCTGAGGAAATGCGGCCTGAACATTTTCTACTACGATCCTTGTGACACTTCAACTCAATTTGTTGTTTCAGTGCACAGGGAAAGAGGCAGTGGAGCTGATATGGGACTCTGCTGCTAACTGACAAAACACACAAAAAAAGGCTTGTACACCACAAAACACAACTAGGCGCCTAATTAATGCACCAAGGACCTCAGTGCAATTACAGTTAGATGGACGAATGGATATTTGGGCCAAAGCAGTTTATCCACAATATGGTTCAGCACCTGCTACCTTAGCCTGGTGCACATGTGTGTGTGCCTCATTGCAGTTGGTGTATTAGTTTTACTCCAAGCTCTATCCGGTGGCCTTACTCTATCTCTGAGGCGGGACGCAGTCACCCTTAGGTGATTGGTTCAAGTTTTGGGCCAAATGCGACCAAACAAACAGCTGAGTTTCATTGCGTCATTTTGGATCCAACAGTCGTCTCTCTAAAACACACAGAGCAGATCAATGAGGTGGTGAAGAGATGACGGTATGACTTGGACAATAACAGCCCCCTATTACTGTAGCTATAATAGCTTTCACAGCAGACATATTGTGTTGTCATGGCATGGAAAAAACACTTAAAGATAACACTGGGAAGAGTTAAGTTGATTTTTTTGCTCCAATAAGGTTTAAAGGGGTGGATTCATGTAAGCTCCAGACACATGGTGCGATTTTGTAGTAGCCATATTTTTGATAAATATGCATATATAAATATGCATATATCAAACATAATGTAGCAGAAATTTTAATTTACAGTTTGAGGTCTTGAAATTGGCGTCTGTTTCTTTAAGAAGTTCCTGTTCTTTCCAACAGCACATTATCACAACAATGCATTTTCCATTCTGCCATGTACAACAGTTCTTAGGAGCTAATGGACTCAGAAGTAGTTTGTGAAATGAGCTCAGAAAACCTGCAGTTCTGCCAGGTGTTTGCTAATTGTCTGGCTAGTCTGAAAGAGCTGTCAAGAGTTGGGGAGTGGGGGGGGATGTCTGTGTGTGGGAAACTCATCTTGGAGACTGAATCTCCAAGGAAGGACTCTGTGAAAATAGAGTATTTAGGCTCTCCTGAATGGCCATTACAAATACACAAGATTCTATCTCAATTGCAATATAGCATGAATGGCCTATATAGCTGTGCATGCAAAACGGCCCATTCTTGTTGCTCACTTTTCTGGGTATGTCTGAATTATCTGGCATAAAGAAAGTAAATGTAAATGATGAATGGTTTTTACGCAAGTGTCTAATGATAATACCAAAACTCTCTCTTCTCTTCCATGTCTGAACAATTGTTATTTCATACTTTTGCCTTTCTATTTTCTTCAATTAGTTTCGTTGTCACTGCAACTAGATTATATCTAACACACTAAAACTTGTTTGCTTTTATATCCTCTCTTATTTGTGTTTGTAAATATACTGTGAGTCTTTCTTTCACATTCTTTTAACTATGGATTAGAAAAACATACTTAACACAAAGTCAAGATGCTCATAATGCTTATGTGTTACTTACAAATATCAGCAGAATTATTTAGCAAACTGCATATTTGTGCAAAGCTTGGAAAAATGCATAATGACACATGAAGATAATACGATTCTCTGCATTTAGAATCTTTGCAGCTTGATCCATGTGGAAAATTTCTCTGGGTTTCAGAGAGGGAGCGAGAAAAGCTGCCTCCTGCCTCTGATAAGTTACGAATGAGCAAAGGAGCTGAATGAGTGAAGCTGCTGTTACATAAGCACATTACTCCATGCATGCATGTCCAGCTCGCTCACATACACACATAAAAGCAACACCGAGTTACATTCTGCTGCCTGCAGTCTATCATTAACCTTGACAGTATTTCCACTGTGACCCCCCTGCTGTTCATCAGTACCTTTTAGACTGAAATAGGTTAAATATCAATACAAAGCCTGATGTATGTCAGGAAGTAAATTATTAAGATTCCTTATGCGACTTTCTCTCTTCTAGTTAACATGTTGTTTCTCATTACATGTAGTATATTTGGCTAATTTAAGCTTAGCTTGGTGTGTTTACTCAGCAAGCTCAAACTCAACTAACAGAAAGATGATTAAGCTTCAAAACTCTATTATAAATCTTCTACTCTAATAATTATTCTTATTCTTATTATTCCATAACATCAACTGTTTGAATTCTTACATCCAGTTGATGTTTGTGATCAAGTGAAACTGCAGACTAGGTGTGTGTTTCATGGTTTTACTGTAGGTTTGTATAATTTTGTAGGAAATTCCAGGCCAGCCGTTTTGACTAACAACGTCAAATATTTTGCAAAATCCCCACCACATGACTGCTTCACCTTTTCACAATTTTACAACCTTGTAGCCATAAACTTCAGAGTATTTTACTGGGATTTAGTGTGACTGACCAACACAAAGTAGTGCATACTTAAAATATTACTTAAAATATTGTCTGCTGCTCTTCCCTTTTTTGCTAACGAGGCATGTACTACAGTATTGATATCACTGTTTGGCTTATTAGTGGTACAGTATAGCCAGTTTTCCTCACACTTAGCTTGTGAATAGCTGAGCCCACAATTTCTTCTGAATATTGCAAACGCTACCAAAGTATCACCAGTGGTTTTTGTGCCAGTTTGGGAACCATAGCCATAAAGCATTTACATATATTTGATTTAAATACAGAGGAGCAGCATGTTAGTCTGCTCAGAGTAGATTCCACCTTTATCATGATTCTACAAGACAGTTTGACTCAGAGGTCACAGATTTTGTCAAGGCTTTCAAAGGAAGTCATATTGATTTATGTTAAGTTCTGCCTTCAGGTTTAATGCTGACGACACAACTTCAGACCTCGCAAGATGATGATATATTATTGATCACTGTTTCCACTGTTCCACAGTTTCTTCAACTTTTAATTCTTTTGCATATTACAAATCTTTAAAATATATAAATGATTTATAGTTCTGTTCAGAAGTTTATGTAGGTACCATGAGCATGAATGTCATTTCTGGGCCACTGAGCATGTATTTGATTACTTAATTTAATAACGTATAATGATTATGAATATGTCTACAAATTCAAAAACAACAATTTTGTGGGAAGGTTTAAATTTATTGTAGTTGTTTTTTCTGTAATCCACACATGATCTAAGCTCTACTCATAAGATCAAATATAAACAAATCCCTCCAAGAAAGATTTGGTAGATGGCCATTGTTAACTTTCATCACAACCACATATTTTTGTAGCAATGCTATACAAAAACATGTTGTTTGTGTTGAATATTTGGCAACTTCTCTTGGCAGAATTGGTGTAGTTCATTTCAATTATTGTTTTTTGGGCAATGATGCTGCTTGAGACATTTTTGAAGGGATAGAGGTTGAGGTGTTTGAAGAAATTTACTGCCAGCCTGATTTGTCATTTCCAAAACCAGGTTTATGTTTTATGGTTATGCTTAGAACACCAAAGTGTGTCCAAGGCGTTGCCAGTTTTCAAATTGGGAGATTTTCCAGCTTTTCCTTAGTTCCTCTGATAACTGTTTTGGTCAGCTTAGACAAAATTGGATGATCCAACATGGAAATGATACCAAAAACACATCATAACTGGTCTGACAGACAACAGTTCATGCTTCCTAAAATTGCCTTGCAAAACCTTTTAACCTCAAACATATAGATTTTTTTGTGTTAAAGTTAAATGCCAGATAAGTGCATGGAATCCAAATCTATTCAGTAAACTCTACCAAATTCTGCCAGTTGTCATTCTGCACTAACAAGTGGCCCATCCACAATCCTGAACTGTGTCATAACTTTGATTTCCAAAGAGAGTCTAGTTGCTGAAACACATCTAATCCATTAAGGATCACGATTATATGGACGCAAATTTAATCTAGTTTCAAAATGTTTACGCTCATGTTGACAAAACTCTAAATTAACTGATTTATATTTGAGAAGCAAATCTATGAGCTACTTTAAAAAGTTAATGCCTCTTAAATTCACAAACATTATGAGGCACTGAGTAAGGATGCCATCCTATGTTAAACTGTGCCTTTGTTTGCACCCAAATTTAGGTCTGCTAATCAGGCATAAAGGATGGGAGGGAGGAGAGGAAGAGGTCGAGTCAGCTGTGAAGTGACCATCAGGTTATGTAAATGCAGACTAAAGGCAGTGAGGACACCACGCTTTGGGAGCTGGAAAAAAATATGCGTCACCATTCAAAATCGATTTCTATCGATCTTCTGCAGTGACATTACCATCCAATACCCACTGAGAGTCAAAGTTCCCAAAAAAATGAAAAAAAAAAACAACACATCAAAAGCAAATGAAAAAAGAACATACATACATGTTTATTTTACAAGAAGGGCACATTTGTTTTTTTGTCTTTGTACAAACTGTAAACTAAATATTTCTCAGGGTTATAATCTTTGACATCACTTTCATGGATCAACACCAAAAACATGTAAGTTAATACACAAATTCTCAGTGAACTTTGCATGTTATCGTAGATTTTAATCCCACACTTGAGAAAACATACATCATGTAAGTCTGCTACACACATTAAGGATTCTGAAAGATAGAAAGCACTTGTGTTCATCACAACTACATTTTGAACATCATTGTACAATACTCTATCCCTGCAAACCCCAACCCTTATTACTGCCATTAACTGTTTAAATAGTTTTTTGTATTTTATTTTATTTTTTTACATGAAACTTGCTGACTGAGGTTGAGGTAGGGACTCTGTCATTAAGTCAGACAGTTAAATGAGGTGAAACATCATCTCCAAAATGGCTCCATACTTGCAGCGCCTGGCCACTCGTTTTAGGACACAGAGAGATTCTGCACTGTCAGATTTGCTAAAGTTGTCATTCGTCACTGCTAGAACACTGATGGAGAGCCTATGGACTGTCACCACAGCCATAGCTCCCTCAAAGGAACTTGTAGGGTCTCCCAGAGGAAATGCTCCACATCAAGCAAAACATTTTGCTTCTGGGAGTTTTGCACTGACATCGGCGTTCTCCAAAATCAAAACAGGGCAAGCTGGAGAGATGATTCACAAAGCTGACAAGGTGAAGGCTCATGAGGAGGGCTGGGGGGAGGTGTCGGGTTATACAGAGTCATAAAACAACAAAGATCATTTCAAATGAAGGTTTCAGTAAACCATCATAGGTTTACCAACGGCGTGTATAAAAAGACGTCACAAGAAATGGCAAATTAATCTTAGTGTCATCAAGAGTCCCCACATACCCCAATGTTCAGCGTATAAAACACTGGTTCTGTCACAGCATATGCTAAAAGTACATCCACATTCAACCAGACATGAGAACTTTGGAAAAAAAAAAAGAGAAAGTAACAGTATAAATACAGGTAAAATAACCAGTCAAGCTTTGATTTAGGGCTTTGATTTGGCGCTTTGATTTAAATTACAAAATAAGAACGCAGTCAGCTGTGGTTGCTGAACTATAAATCTAGTATTTGTTAACATCATGAACGCTCATCAAGTCGACAGAGGCAGTCAAGAGAAAGAGACGGAGAAAGAAGGAGCTGCTGGGAGTGAAGGGAGAGGGAGGGGTTTGAGGAAAAGCCCACCCCAAGGCAGTTTTCTTTCATGTCCGGTTCTGATGGACTGCAGACACGTCATGTTTTATCGCTTGTTTTGGCCGGGATGTGTTTTGAGATAATTACAGGGAAAAAAAATCAAATTAACTAGTGCTGAGTGAGCATGCTATGGATGATTGTTTGTAAAAGAAACTATAAGGGATTGTTCACAGTTCATGGCACTTTGTTTCACTGTTGCCACTCTCAACATGAGAGGCTGCTAATCCAAATTGAGCCTGAAAACATCAAATCCTAACCTGATGGAGCAGAGCACAGGAGAGGCTACAGAGAAGCCGGGAGGACAATGAGGTGCTTTTGTGACACAAGCCAAGCAACATATTGAGCTAAAAGCTTTCCCCACCTCGCTGTGGTGCCATCCAGATAGCATTGGATTTTCCAATGCAGGAAAATCAAATGCTTTATTCAAGACCAATTGCCTTGTATTGGATCGGTTCTTCCTTTCTCTGATGTGCAACAGTTTTACACCATCATGGGCACAAACAACATGCAGTGAATTATCTGCATGCAATGTCAGCGTGACGGTTGGTTCCTTCCCCAGCAACTTCAAAAAGAACTGGGGAAAACTTTGACTGGCCTGCTGAATACATTTTATACAAACTAGATATAAAGAATAAGTTATTTATTCAAGTGCAGATTCTTAAATAATTTAAAATTCTAGGTTCAAGGCTAATTTTAATGTTGTGGTAAAAAATATATGGTCTAAACATTCAACAATTGTTAAGAACTGAGAGAATCACTTCACACAGACAATGGAACCATTTTGAAATCTGTCTTAGTTTGTCCTCAGTCAGCTTACATTCAATTGTTTGTAAGCTAAGTGTGTGTCATAAAACAAATTCTAATATATATATATATAAAAATAACATGTTGAAAAAGGTTTGCTCTAAGGGAAAATTGTAATCTAGAAAAAACAAAAAATACCAAACCCTGCTCAAGATCGCATCACATTTCGAGGTTTGATGAAAGTAATATTGACTTCATCAGTGACCATTGGAAGTGCATAGGTATCATACAGGATTACTGTTATTTCAACAGTAACCCTGTTGAAAATAGCAGAAAAAAATACCTGTTTTGTAAAGATATATCCAGAGAAGTGTGGCTCAGGTTTTCGACCATTACAGTGAAATTCAGACCAAAACTCTGTTGGTCATTTCAGCTCCCTGTCTGTAAATATCATGTGACCTGTGCTGGCTTATTGTCAGAACATTTTTATTTACAAATCAAGTTAGTTAAGATCTGGTTGTTCAGGAAGAACTACATCTGATCACAATCATGGAAAATAAGTGAGATACAACTTCTTTCTAGGGCAGCTGCATTCTTATCAGCAGCATCTGGAATATTATTCTCTAATAAGACTTTCATGTTTTGCTCCTGTGAAATACTTATTCCTAATTAGTCCTAATTTGGGAGTGTTTTCTAAGTGCAGCTGTCCAAAGACACAAAACATGTCTGACAGCTCAGGGCTAATCCACATCACGGTGCACCGTCTGTGACTTCACCTCTGCAAAGCTAAGCGACTCTGTCACACTGCATGCTCCACATCCCCACTACAGCACAGTATGGCTCCCAGCGTGAGCAATTTACAAATCTGATATCTGCAAGTTTGCAAAAGGTCACTAAGTGTCATGTGTTTCAGCTTAGTGAACTTGTATCCCTGGCTTCTTCCGTATGAGTGCAATGTGTATTTAATTTCATTAAATTTTCTTTATGTGAACCAGATGTATTTGCCAAGTGAAAAACCATCAGTACCCCTCAGAGTGGGCAGAAGCAATAGTTAAAATGGATGACTGCCAAAGGAGACTCTGAGGAGAGTGCAGACAAGAACACAAACATTCAAAGAGTTGATGCGCAGGTGCAAAAAAAGAAGACTGTTGACAAAATGAGAAAAAGGGGCATCGTGAAGGAGAATGGGATTTGCAGACTGAGAAGCAAGAACAGGAAAATGAAGATGAAAAAATTCTAAATGACTGCTTAATAAGCAGCAGGGTAGGAAATAAAGCAAACAAGAGGAGGAGGATGTAGAAATGTAACGCAGGATGGTGTTAGGAAAGACAATTTGTCCAGAAAAAGGATACAGATGGAAAATAAAACATTTCAGTGTTTCCAAAACTTCCTTGTCTCTCTTTCTCTGACTGCACATCATCTGGACATTTTACATCATAACCTTAAACCCAAGATTGGATTCCAATAGAGCTTTTTAGGCTTGACTTATAGAAAAGTTACTTTGGCATCTACAGAAATTTAAATAGTTAAATAAATAACCACTGCAATACAGATGTAAATTTTGCAATAAAACCGCCATTGCTAAGATACTGAAGAGTTGAGCAAAAAAGTAACAAGCAACCAATTTTTCTGCACTTGTTTAATCCACATTGCTCTTTCTTTCATGTAACACCTACAAAGCACCTACCTACATGATATTTCTCTAATACTACATTTTCCTCTGCTGAATATAATGTGTTTAAGTCCTTCCAGAGTAGTGTCAATGCTGAGCTGTACAGTACACATGAGCAGATGCATACATCCAAGGAGATATTTCAAAGATGTATGCATATGCACTGTTTGTCTGCTTTAATATACATGTTATCAACATTTATCATCAAATAAAAGGATTCCATCCTCAAATGCTGAAAGTATTTTGCAGATAGTTATATCCCGGATAAAGTGCCTTTACTTTTTGACATTCTGTAGGTTTTTCTATGTGGATTTTTATTGACAGTCCAGAGTCCTGTCACATCAGGCATATTCTTGGAGATCCTTGTCCCGGATGTTTATTTTATGGTCCTCCATGAGTTTTGATCCATCTTTGCAAAGGTATCCTCAACATGACACAGCTTTGTGTTGCCCGTTCTGTGTGATGGGATTGATCTTTTCCAGGGTTACCTCGGTATCACTGTCTAAATTCCCAGAAATGGCCGGGGAGGGTTTCTCCAAGGCGTTGTTTACTATTCCTGCCTCAATCTCGCCTCCACATCCATCTTTCCTCTGCAACTCGTCCTCCTGACACTGGATGCTGTGAGGAATCTCATAGCTTGCAGAGTTGCTCCCTTCCTTTGGGATGTGGCTCTTGGGCTGATACTGAGAGTTCGGGTTGGGCGCCGGGGCTGCCATGTTGTTGTTAATGCTGACGATCTCGATGGTGTTGCTCCCCGGGCACAACCGGTGGCAACCCAGGAGTATGGAGAAGGCCTTGCGGAAATCTGCATTGAAGGCATAGATGATGGGGTTGAGAGAGGAGTTTGCCCAGCCAA
The DNA here is from genome assembly GCA_903067075.1 of Micropoecilia bifurca. Lineage (NCBI taxonomy): Eukaryota > Metazoa > Chordata > Actinopteri > Cyprinodontiformes > Poeciliidae > Micropoecilia > Micropoecilia bifurca. Next base: position 12,508 of record CAEGAF010107381.1, on the reverse strand, counting down.
ACCACACAAACACATCGAAAGTGGTAGAGCTGATGCAGAAGAAGTCTGCGGACCCATCTGGCAGGTTTGGTTCGCAGAAGGGAACCATGCAGTTCAGGATGAAAAAGGGCAACCAGCAGCACACAAACACACCCATGATGACCGAGAGCGTCTTTAGGACTTTGGTTTCTCGTTTGAACGACATTTTGAATGAGCTCTCGCTCTCTATGTTCGAGCTGTTCCCCATGCTGCTGTGTCGGTTTTTGGCATTCTCTGCTGCACGTTCCAGGGCAGATATTCTCCGTATTTGTTTCTGGGCAATGCGGTAGATCCGGGTGTAGGTGACAAGCATGATTGCTACAGGGATATAGAAACTGATGAGGGAGGATGAGATGGCGTACGTCCTGTTAAGGCTAGAATCACAGTTATCAGGGGGCAGTTCACTGGGGTATGTTCCATTTAGCTCTGCATAGCTGGTGGTCTCAGCTTTGTGCCAGTCTAGCTGAACAGGAATGAAGGAGATGAGTACAGAGAGGGTCCATGCTACACTGATCATCAGGCACGCCACTTTCGGGGTCATTTTCCGTTCATAGCGGAACGGGCTTGAGATGGCCCAGTAACGATCAACACTAATAACACACAGGTTCAAGATAGAGGCAGTGGAACACATGATGTCAAATGCTACCCACACATTGCAGAATGCTCCAAATGGCCAAAACCCCATGATCTCTGTGGCTGCCTTCCATGGCATCACCAAGATGGCCACCAGAAGGTCCGAGATGGCCAGCGAGATTACAAAGAAGTTGGTGACCTTCGACCTCAGGTGTCGGAACTTGGTGACAGCTGCACACACCAGGGTGTTGCCAAGCAGCGTGGTGAAGATAAGCAGGGAGAGAAAGCATCCGGTCAAGACTCGCTTGGACGAGTCCCTCTCTGGCGTGAGCTGCTTGCCGTCTCGTACTGTTGAGAAATTCTGATCCATTGTTTGTAATCGCAGCGCTAATGCAGTGAGAGAGGGAGGGTGGGCGAATGGGGATGTTAGCAATCACCCCATCACATCCCCAACCTGCAGCAGCTGTGCTTCTGCTGGAGTTTTTTTTTTTTTTTTTACATAGATGGTGGAGATACAAACTGTCTGGGTACCAGCTCTCTCTTGGACTGGGTCATCCACTGGCTGCTCGTCACAAAAAACATTTTTGTGCAAGTGCAGCTATAAATTTTTTAAACTTTTCTCTTCGGAAATTTCCTTCGCAAAAATCCCCGGTCCACTGATTCCCGCAGCAGCAGTAAAAGCAGCAGAAGCGCAGACGGTCGACATTCTAGTGTGTAGAGGGGGAGGACTTTCCCAGCTGATGTTTGCATCCAGACTCCCAGTCAGAAGAGATTTGTATGTAAAAATCTGAAACAAAAACGAAAAGTGTATCCTTCAGGTAATGTTCTTTTTGCACCCTGTAATTGCATGCAGCAAAGGTTCCACAGCACAATGCCCTTCAACTTCCCAGTCAACAGCGGTTTTGCCAATCATTAGCCTTATATACCATCACATCAATGACTTCTATTGATGGTTTCTGCACCGCATTTATCTGATTTGTTTAATGATTTTCAAGGCGTGTCCCTGTAGTTATATTGGACACTGTAATGATGTGGATCCACCCCTAATAATATGCGCCTTCTTTTTTTAAAAATCTCTTTTCTTTTCCTTTTTTTAATCAAGCAAAAAGTTTTGAGAGGACAGCAATTTAAACCATTCAAAATTATAACAGTTCATTTTAAGACAGGCAATGATTTAAAAAAAAGTAATGATTAGAGATTAAAACATGTTACATTTTGTCATGAATGTTTGGTCCTATAATCCTCATGCCTTTTTCCTTACATGTGGGTTAATGCGCATGGCTGTTCCTGTTAACGCAGCACAGCAGCTTCTGACCCCCTTTCAAAAAAAGAAAAAAGAAAAAAGCCACTCGTTCTGACCACCCACCTAAATCATCTCTGGCAGTCTGATCCCTTGTTGGACGTCCTTGAAATTCAGGAGCAGTTTTAGTTCTTCATCCTGAGGCTTTTTTTTAAGACAGCGTGCGCCTTGCTGCGTGAGAATGGAAAACGCTCCTGAAACGCTCAGGCGTCCTGGGTCGGCTTATAAAATAGGTTTGAATTCAAAAAATTCAACAAAGTGCTAAAAAAAATTACTAGGTTCAAAATCGAAACCGACATTTATCCAGTTAGTATCTTGATGGCAGGGAAGGCGCTCACCCTGCCTGCGCTCTGTCCGTGGAAACCTCTCCAAGGCGCCGCGGTCCTCAGGTGTGTTTTCCGGTCCTTACTCGCTTTCCATTTTGTTTCGCCGGGATGCATCCTGGTTTGTGCGACATTCAGTGGGACTGCAGCACCGCGACGTGACCGCGGCCGGCGCAGAGTGACGGAAATGACTCTGATCTCTCCACGAGCGTTATTCATGCGCGCTCTGCTCTCTCTCCGCTCAGCAGCTGCAGCAGCTGCTGCTGCTGCTGCTGTGGTCCATGTCCACATCCACGTCCACAGCCACAACTTCTCCATCCAAGGAGAGTGTAAGGGTTCAGCCACGCAACTCGAATCTAAAACCCATAACGCTTTTCACTGGGAAGAATTTAAGCTGCGTAACGTGACCAGCTGATTGAAGGTTTTTTATTAATCGAGTAAATTGTAAGAACTTTCTTAGTTATTAACTTTATATAATGCAAATGCCACAAAAGTGTTAAATCAAAAGTCGTGCTAAAAAAGTATTCCCCATATGTCCTGCGCTGAACTTGTGACCAGCAGGCACAGCAGGCCCAACGAGGCCATCTACTGGATGCGATGTGGTAGGAGGTGATGGTTGGCATCTCGGGCTATAATCCATTATTGTCACCCAAGTAAACAGAGCAACAGTAACTCTTGAGTTAGTTGAGTCATGAAAGCAAATAGACCCAGAGAGATCAAGAGTGTAAATCTACGAATGGCCAAAGGATTTAAATAAAATTTAATTTGGGGGTGGCGCACTAACAAAGCAAGGCTTGGCTGAAGATTCTCCCAAAACATGTGTAGCTCAAATTGCCAACTTCGTCTGCTTACATTTAAAGTTTAAAGTGGCCTCCTCCACCTAACTGCATTATTTGTCTTTTTCAAAATCTAAAATACTTTGAATTATCAATCCTAACCTTGAGAAGTAAACATAGAGCACAGATTCTTTAAAACAGAGTTTGACTTTTTATGTATTGTTATATTTTTTGTTTTCATTGTTTTGTTTTTGGCATCAGGGCCACCTTAATTTGAGACAAGCTTTATATTACCAAGTTAAATCTCGACTGAATTATCCTGCAAAGATTACAGATTATTTAAAACTCGTTTTGTGATTTGAGTAAATAAATGAATGTCTTTTTCTCTTTCCAAAATATTACTAAACAATTTCCAGGTCCCGCCCATTGACCAAATATTGTTGTCTTGGGAGTAATTATTTGATTTCAGGCCCAGTAACTAAAAAAACAGTTGTTTTTTGGAACATGTTCAGTTGAAATGTATATGTTCTTGTGACCCTGAGGCCAGTAGGGGGCCTCAGGGTCACAAGAACAACAAAAATATTGAAATGGATAAACATACCCCCACTAGCTGTATGTGTGCTGGGTTTTTGACCCACATACTCAGGCACAGGGCTCATCTGTTTAGCTTTTTATCTCCTTGCTGAAACCTAAATGTGCTACAGCTGCCACTAACTCTTTGGTTTTTCTTTAACGTAGAGTAAATGTTAAGTACTGGACCAGTGCTTTTGTTTATTCTCTGGTCTAATTTCTCAAACCCCCAGTTGGCAGAAGCCTTTTGGGGGTTTTGAGCCTCACAGATGGATGAAAACACTGAGTTTGGTTCAGTTAGAGGCTCCCCGGTGGAAAGGGAATCTTTTCTTTCCACTGTCAACACACACATATTCAGTGTGAGGGATTGCAGCAAAGTTAATCACTTGATGCAACTGGTTTTATTTCTGTAAATAGATAGCTTTTTTACTAATTAATGTGATGTGATAAACTGATCTTGAGATTGTGTTTTCCGGCCTCAAATTGGGATCTATTAATCTGAATCTCATAATTGAACCAAATTGACAGTATATAAATTAGACCAGTTTGCCTGATAAAGGCTCTTCAGACGACATTTGTTGTGAAAAGACAGTATATATATACAAATCTATATACAAATCTTCAGATACGACTGTCTGGTTCTGGTACAAATAATCCACTATACTTCCTTTTAGATAAAAAGCAGATTATTTTAATATAACAAATAAAAGTAGAGATGCACTAATCGCAGTTTTCTGGCTGACCTGTTGATTGCAATTTTGGCCATACCAATTTATTTGGTCTGAAATGTTGCTAAACATAGCAAAAGAGTCGCTGAGTTGGCAATAGTGGGGTATGCAGACATGACCTGACTCTCAGTGGACAGTGGTTGATTTTTAGACCTTTGCTGAAGTAGATAAGATTGGTAAATAATTTTGGCTGCACATATAAATATCAGACAATACCTAAGAAATCAGCACTGATTTTTCAGTGGATTCCTAATAAACAGGTCATGATCAGGGTAGGGCACGCAGACATCTGTCAGTCTCTGAAATGTTTTCTGTAGAGATGGCTTTTTCCGAGGCATCTTATCCAGAAAGAAATGGTGGACATGAATTGAAAAAACTCCTGCTAGGTTGTTAGTCTGCTGGCTCCCCTCAGCCAGATTGAATATTAACAATTTAAAAGCATAAAAATCCTCAATGGACTCTGCCCCTCTGTGCCTGCGTGTTCTGTGACTTTAGTTTTGTTTCTGTGCATGTAAGAATTTGCATGTCTGTAAAAATATGAGTTTTTGTGCATGCGTGTCCGTGTGTGTGTTTGCGTATGCGTGCACATGTATGCGTGTCTGTGAGTGTGTGTGCCCATGTGAGTAATACATGTAGACAAGCCAAGTGTAAGAGGCCTGGCAGACATAACGCCCACGTTTCCCTGTAGCACTGAGCCGGGTTGTGCGTGCAGCTGACAAAGTTCAAACCAAAACCACGTCACGTACAAACACACTGCGACTCGCTCATTCACTCACAGGCGCTCCAGACCGCGCACAACCAGCCATGCAGGGTAATTTATGTCTGCTCCAAAAGGCAAACAAAACAGAAACGGAATGGAATAAAATAGAATGAAAAGTACTGGATTAGGAACAGAAGACATTGTTATACAGCAAATCTCACAGAATCGATCATTCCGAAGATGAGAAAAGCTAAAAGCTAATTGTAGCTGTTGTATCGCATGTTCATTTTTAAATGAAGGATTGATGGGTTTAAAACAAAATGACACCTTTTGTCTAAAACAATATTTTGACTTCTGTGTCTTTGAAAGCCTTCTTTAAAAATCATTCGGCTTAAGTGTCATATTTTTAGGACTTTTTGGACAAGATTGTTGATCGTACAAAAATGCAGGATACCGATTAAGAATGACCTTTTGGTCACATAATAGGGTTTAATGCTCACAACAGACAGAGCCCACTCAGTTTCATGTTGACTTGATTAAAAAAAAAACTGCCGAAAACAAGGCAAAACCACTACACAATACCAGCTCCACAAAGATCATGTTTATATATTGGTCCACATCCTTCATAACCATTTACTTTGCGGCAAACGTCTACTATGACTTCCTGTGACTTTATTTCATATTTGACTGTTTGCTAACACAGGCCTTCACATTCTAGCTAAATGTTAAGCTGGGAACAAAAACATGTGTGTAATACTGTCCTTCAATTTCAAAATGATGCATTGAATTTACTACATAAAATCCCAATAAGATAAATTGACATTTTTGGCTACAAGGTCACAATATTTAGAGGTTTTAATGGTATAACTCTTTTGTTGGAATATTGTAATATTCATTTCATTGCCAAATATTATCCACAATGCATTGAATAACATTTTGACAATAACAACCCGGAGGCATTTGGAGAGGGAGTAAAACTGAGTGATTATAAAACTGACTACATACAGATCAGTAAATATAAAGCTCTTTCTTAAACAAAGATCCAGATTTCAGTACTTGTACATTTCATTCTGTACTTGGTTTTAGACATATTCTTTTCTTTGTCAAATCCTGTTTTCCATTCCAAGGCAAGTATAAGTAAGCACAGACAAGAAATGCAATTTATGTCTTCAAAAACATTGAAACTGGAAAGTGTTATGTGGAGTATGGTTGAAGCTTAACTACTTCCATGACTCTTTTTTTTCCTTTTCTTATCAACTTCTTTGAACACATTAAATTGTAGCCAGACGATGTAAATGTTAACCTCCGTGAGGCTTTTATTCCCAGATTTAAACGAAATGCTGGTAATGAGGAAGAAAAGAAGATAGTGAAAAGTATCAGTAATGTGTTCCATGGAAGTAATAAAAGCAATGCAATCAAATCATATGATATGAAGTGTCTATGTATGTATAAGGACTGTCTGTAGAAGATGTAAGACTAAACGTAATGAATGTGTTCTTATCTCATCCAGCCTGAATTCTGTCACATAACTTGGGAAGCCACTGTGGCTTTTTTCATGACCATTCAGAAAATGTGTTTTCATTGCAAAATCAAACTTCAAATTAGCAGCATCTTTAGTTATGCCATCATATTTTGCCCTGCTTATCTCATGTATTGTAAATGAATTCCCCTTTAGCAATCAGTGATTTAAGGCCAAACAGTAATTAAGAGCCTGATGGCTCAATAAGCTCTGTGAGAGGCCCACTTAGTCTCATCTCACATGATAAGCTGTCGTCTATTTATACTACATTCATGCACAAACACTATAGGTTGATGATTTTGCATCAGATTTGAGCAGTTGAGATAAATGTAATATATTGTCTTTTTTTAAAACAGTGATAAAAGTTATTGAATGAGTCAGGGGAAAAATATCAAAGGTGGGATGACACCACCTGCACATTTTCTTCTCACTGAGCAAGGGGACAGCATCAACCTCAGACCAGCATGTCAAACTGACAAGAACAATCCAGCTGAGCCCAATGACAGATCAAGACAGTGTGTGTGTGGCAGAGAGGGAGAGTCTGCAAGCTGTGTCTCTTTTTCATCTTTCTTTGCTATCAAGACATGATGGAGTTTTCTACCATGACTCCTCTCTCTCTGTTTCTTAGCTTTTTATAAATCTACACATAAAGTGCCTCAACAAGTATTGCTATAACTAAATCTAGTAATCAGGTGGTTGTTTTTATAAATACATTTTACACAGAATTAATAAACCTTTTTTATTTATTTTTTTTACCTTTGACCTTCCCAAATATAAAACCTTCTTCTATCTGAAAGGAGGTCTTGAGGCCACTGACGCTGACTCAAATCACAGTCCACACCTTGTAAATCTCTCCCCAGATTCTTGAGTGGGATTTGTTTGAAAATCCTCTGATGGTTTGTCTATTCACCCTTTCCTCGCACTTTTTCCTTTTGGTCAACTTTCCATCTTTATCAGCAATGACCTTCTTTTGTTCAGCCTCATTGGAAAGCTTGTCTGCTGGAAAACTGCCACTATGTCAGTCTTCATAACTTGTGCACAAATCAGATTTTGTGTTTCCAATACCAGAAACATGTCACACTCTTTTGTAAAGGGAAGGCAATTGTTTAGCTCTTGATTATTTATTCCTGATCTCATCTAAAACTTTGGGTAAACTAAAGATAATAATAGTGTTTTATCTCCAGGAATAATTCTTCTGAATATAGTGTTTATTATAAATAGGGTGTCAATTATCATGATTACTTATGGGCTATTTTGAAAATACAGATGAAAACTTCTAAAGTTAAGAGATTAATATCTACTACACAGAGACACTGATTGAGAGTGACGTGTCCAGGTCAGAACTATTTGTTGTAAACATCTGGTCTCATTTTGTAAACACTTTTATAACACTTTTCTGATCACTTTAATATGTCCTTCTATTTAATTTTTTAAAAATATATTTTTTAAACCGACTTAAAAAAAGGTATGTATGCATAATTATGTATGCTGCACTACAGCGGATTTTGACAAGATGCTTCTGAAAAGGTTTGCAATCCCTTATTTGAAAAAACTGTGCAACTCAGCTCAAAACTATACACTGGGATGTTGTGGTTTAAGTAACGGTTTTCTGCTCTAATGAAGAAGACAAGCGTAACACAGAGTTACACAATCAACAACGACTATTGAAGCATTGGAACTTTATAATCTGTTGAAGCATTTGCTTTTGCAGGAAGATTATTTTGGGATTTTTTTAAAAAGAGGATTTCTTTCGGTGGTCTCTGGTTGTAGTACAAGCTGATGTCAGCTTAGAGAAAATCTGTCGCTTCACCAAGGGTGGCAGACAAAAAAGCAGCACAACATGTAATCATCAGTTAGCACTGAAAGGGGGATAAAAACAACCTGGGTTGCAGTTTGTCATAGAGGCTGAAAGCAAGTAAAGAAGATTATTTAATACCGTTGGAATTTATTTGAAGTTTATTACCATAACAGAATGTAGACAGTGCCTTGCTGTTTAAATACCTTAAACCTTTTCACATTTCACATTTGTAATGCCCCTCCCTCCCCCAGAAAAAGTCCCAGTTAGACAATGCGTTTTAACTAAAACTCCAAGGTGTGAGAATCCTTGTTAAATGGCATTTTAACTAAAACTCTGAGGTGTGAGAATCCTTGTTAAATGGCATTTTAACTAAAACTCTGAGGTGTGAGAATCCTTGTTAAATGGCGTTTTAACTAAAACTCAGAGGTGTGAGAATCCTTGTTAAATGGCATTTTAACTAAAACTCTGAGGTGTGGGATGTTTAACTGAAGTCCTACAAAGGTTGTGGGTTTTAATCTTTTTATCTTTTTTAATCTTTTTTCTTTTTCTTTTAAAAAAAATTCTCTTTGTCTTTTTAACTGTTAATTCACTGTCGCATGCTGTTTTTATTTTAATCATATAAACCACATTGAAATGCCTTGCTGCTGAAATGTGTTATACAAATAAAATTTGATTGATTGATTGATTGATTGATTGATTGATTTCTTCACATTACAACAAGCTGAATTTACTGTTGTTGTCACTTGATCATTTGACCATCACATGTTTGCAACATGGCCTACGGCAAACTCCAAACTGAGCTTCTCATGGTTTTCTTGTTTCCTCCTTTTTCACCTGTGTCAGTTATGAACCATTTTGTTTTGGCATGTCACACAAAATCCTAGCAAAATGCATTAATGTGTTGTTTTGTAGGTCTACCCTTTTATTCAAAATACTATTCAGTTGAGAAACTTTCAAGTGGAGGACTAAAGCACATCATATTCATCACTTTAATCCTCTTTAGAAACTGTTCTTGGAAACATTTGGTGGGGTTGTTGGCCATTACTCTGCTTCTGCCCAATAACCTTGAGGAAATGTTCTTTTCCGACAGTGTGTGTTTTTATGATCATTGGCTTTTATTGTGTTCTACATTAAATTTTTGTCAGCACTACTTGTTCAGCCTCTACCAACGTCACTCTGTAATGAATGTTAACCTAAAATATGATGAACATAGTGTTGTCAATATTTTGACCAATAAATGCAAATTATATAAATCTTGTTTCAGGATATTTCAGCTTGGTTTTATCCCTTTGTGTGCACTTTGAAATAAAACGTATTTTAGGAATCTTCTCCCACAGCTGTCACAAAAACTTGGATGTTGTTAATTATTGTTCAAAATTGTCATCTTTTTTTTGTTCAGTTTGTTGAAGTACAAATAATGTGGCATACTTCTGGCAGCCTGATGAATATTTGTCTAATTAGCAATCATGTGTCTTATTCCAGTAGCTTCTGATTATTGCTGCAGCTGTATTTCAAAGCATTTCTCACATGTACAGTTCACCCACTTTATAAATTTGTCAAACTGATCCATTCAGTCACAGTTTTTATTTATAAAATTGACATAACTACTGTTGACACTTGAAACAAATGAGCTTGTTATTGATTCTCCGCTCTATTCATTGAATTCTGTTTCTTGTCGGCTCTGAACTGACTCACAGGGGCTCCAACCTGGCTGCACTCCCAAGATCAAAAACGTCCCTCAGACAAACATCAATACGTCTGTTTATATCCACTGCTGTGAAAGCCAGACTTTCATCAGTGCTCTTGTCACTTCCCTGGATATCACAGAATATCCCGGAGTCTTTAATAAAGGTTCAGATGAGCTGTCAGCACCTGTATGTTGACTAAGATTGATATGAACCATAGATATTTAAGGGTGAAGTCACTAAAAATGTCAATAATCAAGAATTTAGAGATGTTTTCAGATTTTTACCAACACTTAAATATAACACTGTAATGGGTCATTGTAAAAAATAAAACATATTATCGTAGCAAATTGTTGAAAGCTTATTTTTCAAATATAAGTGTAACTGAATAATGTAGAACAGCATTTCCAGTGGTCCCTTATGAGGATAAGGAATAAATTATCAAATCCAAATAATTAAATCCGTTTATTAGAATCAGCAGCAGTGAGAGCAGGACCAGACGGTACAATCACCTCTTTTACAGTAATTACTCTTCTTCCAGCTGCCTGTCTTCAGTGATTTCACTAGGCTTTACCTGCTCTGATTTCACACACCAGCTCATTCTCTATCATACAATCTGCACCACAGTCTGGAGCAGAGCTTTCAGCTAAAATGGGATTTGTCTGGCGATCAATAAGTCAAGACATTCAAACAATTCTGATGCCTGTGCTCTGTACAATCTTATCTTTGTTCCCCTCCAAAGCAAGTACATAGAATGTTTTCTTATGTGAAATAATAAGACAAAGTACACAAAGCAAACATCCCATTGACACAGGGCAGACGTGCATTGAACTTTAATACACGTTTAAATGAAGGATGAATACAAGTGCAGCTTAAAAATTGTGAATATTCCAAAACAGTTCAATGCTTTTTGTCACTCATTCAGAAAATAAAACTCAGGTATTACATAGATTCATTACATATATATTGAAATATTCCAGGTCTATTTGTTTTTATTTAACTTTCTGACACACTGAACGTTGTTTTTATCAAATAAAGTCTGAATGAATGACAAAAATATGAACTTTTGTGCAGTGAGAATGCAAAAGGAAATGCTATTTGTAACCAAATAAAAAAAGTGCTATATTCCAGCACTGCCATATATAATAGCTGTGCCAATATTAGTGGAAAAGAGCTGTAGCTTGAGTTGCTAAGCCTGATTTTCTGGGGGAAAAAAAATATCAAAACTGCTTGGGTTAAAAAAAATATATGTTGAAGAAATCAAAGTACCTTAATTTCACAGGCAAACTTAAATCAAAAGTTTGATTTAAAGTTGAAAGTTCAAGTGCAAGCTCTTAGTCTTCTCAGGACCAAATATTTGTGTTCAAAGCTTCAAATACTCACTGATGCAGCAAAGTCATTTTAATCTTTCAGAACGATTTCAGAAACATTGAAAATGTTGATTTGTAGTTCATAAAAAACATAATTCTATTTAATGATATCCTTGGGAATATCTGAAAAAAATACACTGGGTGTAAACATTACAGCCTCGCATTGCTATGCAAAAGCACATCCATGTTTCTTTTCATGTAGTTTGTCAATATTAGGAAAAAAATATATAAATCAACAGCCACTAAAAAGAAAAGCCCTGAGATATGAAGCAGAAAAAGGTAAAAATTGGTCGTTATTGTCAGAACCAGAGTGCTGGAGGTGATTCCTTTTCTTGTGTGCTACTTTGTTTTTGCCTTTTTCCCATATTTGTGATCTTCTTCTCTCCCTGCGCTCTGTGATGTGGGATGGTTCTTCAGGTTGACTCAGTCCTGTTTCACTCCTCAAACCACAATGTCTCAGTAGGAGGCTAATCTCAGCCCAATCAGAGGACAGCTTAAAATACAATCTGTGTCATGTTTGTGTTTGTGATATCACAGACTCTTTTGATTTCAGTTTGGCACTAGTCATTTGGACTTAGCCAACACAGCTACAAAGCTATAAATATGAACCGAAATTCGGTTTACCCATTTGATCTCTTCTCCTAATAACTGAAATGTTGTCTCCCATAGAAGCAAAATAACTGAGCTGTGTGGATTGGTCTTGAGTTATAACTGGATAAAAAAAAATTAAGAAGTAAAGTCGTATCCCCTGTCTCACCTAAAAGTTTGCAGCAGTATTTCTCTCTTGCTTTCTACAGAAAAAAAACACTCATCCTATATCCAGTTCATCAAAATGAATGTTCTACCCATTTACCATTCACCTGTCCTGTATCAGAGAAGGAATGGAGATTATTGGGCAAATAGTGACTTTAAAATAACTATTCAGTGCCCCCAAAATTAATTCCAGGCAGTTCAGATCATACATGGATTCATGATTGAGTAATTATGGTGATTTTAAGCTTCAAATTTAGTGCTAAACCTTATCAGTGAGAATGCATTGATGCATTCTCACTTATAATGTTTCACTTCTGGCATCCGTACGTTATTTTGTCGCTTAACTACTTCCACTATCTTTCACTAATTCTACTAATTTATATATCAAAACGTTC